>PJEM01003407.1:0-43077 GCA_004023845.1 Helogale parvula | reverse complement strand
CCAAAATTGTCTGGAAGGAAATCAACCACACTGAGTTTTGTTTGGAAGTCTGTTTATGGTATAGCCTTTTTGGATAATTATACTATCAATAGTAATGCCCCCTTTGTATTTCTAGTTACTGACTCATCACACTTGGTCTTTATTCAGAACTGTCATGGTCACAGTGCCTGTAAGTAGAGACAGAATCACGAGACTTCTAATATTCCTGCCCGGGCATTTACATGTGAACATATACATTATTTTATCATATATTACTTTATTTCTCCTCATTATATAGATGCTGATTTTTAAAAATTATGTAAGTCAGTTTGGTATGAATTTGAAAATTACCTATGACTTTTGTTTTAAAATAATAAACACGCTCCAGAACATCTCCTGCTGGGAGGGGCTGATGCAGACTGGCCATGAGAAGAACAGAGAACGAGTGTCTCCACAGCACCAGGTTGTAAGTGACCTCTCCTATGAGATCATGAAGTTCTCTACAGGGTAATCCATCTCATCCTCCCTTTCTATTTCAGATGTGAACACGGTGCTCATAAGCATGTGAGGAATTGAAAGCTTATTCCATTGGCTTATGCTTTAACCCCCAAGTGATACTATGACCTAAATCCTAAATGGGGTCAACTGTCCCGTGGGGCGTGGCCACTGTGAGTAATGAGTCAGCGCAATTTTGAGAATGAAGATGACATTTTGTCCACCTGAGTCCTGGAGGGAGAAACATACACCAATACTTCACCCCGAGTGTTAAGTATAACATTGTAAGTCACACACACAGAACTGGGGGGCAGGTTTAACAGACCCTGCAGTTTAGGGAGGAGAGTGGACAAGGAATGAGGACCTAAGTGTCATCTGAGACTTCCTGTCAGTTTGTAAAATTTTGCAATCTTGTTTAAAATCCAGAACTAGTACCAAAGCTGAGGCTGCTATGAACGAACCGTATGTATGCGTGTACCGCTGGTTCACTTCTGAAATATTTTTCTTCTAAACAAGTAAAACCCACCTTTCACAAAAGCCAGTCTCATTAAACTGTTTGTACCTGGCTGACTGGTTCTTCGCAACTCAGCCAAAATTCTGTGATGCTTGATGGCACAATCAGTTTTAAGAATTTAACAACATAATAAACTATATGAACAAAACCTTTCTAAAATTTTTTTAATGTTTTTTTTTTTAATTTATTTTTGAGAGACAGAGAGAGAGGCAGCTTGAGCAGGGGAAGGTCAGAGAGGTGAGACACAGAATACGAAGCAGGCTCCAGGCTCCGAGCTGTCAGCACAGAGCCCGATGTGGGGCTTGAACCCATGAACCATGAGATCATGACCTGAGCTGAAGCCGGACGCTCAACCAACTGAGCCACCCAGGCGCCCCTAAAATTTTATCTGACAAGTGTTTAAATGCCTCAAACTCCTTTCAGACCTTGTTGATTGTGTTGCAATAGGGGAAAACCAAAAAATTTGGCAGACATGACCTGCTTAGTGACCCTTGAGAAAATGTACCTTTGTGAAATCATCTTTGCTGCACGGGCTTGTGATTCAGTTATGCTATGGGCACTGATAGAAATTCCTGATTTTCCAAGGCACCTGGCTCAGTCACTAGGGTATATACAACTCTTGATCTCGGGGTTTTGAGTTTGAGCCCCACCCTGGAGGTAGAGATTCCTTAATAAATAAAAGTTGGGGGGGAAAAAGAAAGAAAAAAAATCAGTCTCATTTAAAAAAAAAAACAACTCTTGATTTTTCCCAATAAAGGTGAACAAAAATGAAATGACAGACGTGTGCTCTGCTTTTACGTTAGAAACATCTAAGGCAACCAAATCACCATTCCTAAAGAAAGCCAATCCGTTTATACATATACATGTGTACGCACACACACCCCTAAGTAATGAGAAGCTAAATGACCAAATGAAAGGATTCTTTTTACTAAGAAAAGCTGAACAACAAAAATAAGATTAAAACCAGGAATAACACAAAATGGATGTGAGAAACGTTTTAATTTTAAAAGTTCTGTGGCTGCTATCAAGACTGCCTCTAGGATTGGGAGAAGTGGGCAGTGGGCCCAGATTTACTGCTCACTTATCAAGCCCTGTTTGTTGTGCAAGTGTTATTTATAGAGTCACATGCTGGAGGCCGTTCCCAAGCTAAACCTACATGCTTAATTGACTCAGGAACAATGATATATTCTTCAATCTAATCCTTCTATGAGCTATGATTCCTAAGCCACAACCATACGCTTTTTATAACTGTATATACCTACCATGGACTATTTTTAGAACCCTCAAAAGTTCAGAGATATGCACAAACTATAATTTCTTGATAAGGGATGAGAATTTGCCCTTATGATAACACAGGTTTTGTATTACCAGAAATCAGAATCTTCAACTGAAATTTCAATAACTGGGCTCTCACTAAGGCATTAAAAACTGATCACACTGTACAAACTGTAACCTGACCCTATACCCTTAGGTTAAACAAAATTAACATTTGCTCCCAAGTATGAAATCAACTTATGCAGCCTCAGTACGTGGCCTCAGACGTTAAGCGTGCCCCCGTCCAAACGGCTGTTCCTCAAGGAACGAGGAAGAATCTGGCCAGAACTCGAGTGCTCACTTCCTAAAACACACACAGCTCTCTGAACCCTCATCCCAGGCAGCTTTTCTTTGTGTTGTTCACAATGCCACAGGGACCGAAAATATCCTCTGAAAGTTCAAGAAGGAGTATTTGTGTCCTCGTTTTACGACGCAGCCAGTGACGACTGTCACCATATATACGGAGACTCCCAGCTGGGGTACAGGAGCGAAGAGCAGAAGTCTCTGGATTCTAAATTATAAGGTCTACCTATTTCCCCTCTTAAGAATCACTGTACAAAAAAAAAAAAAAAGGGAGAAAAGAAAAAAAGGGAGAAGAATGAAAAAATTTTTAAAAAGCTAAAAAATGTAAAGGTACAAAACACCCATAAATATTGTTCAAAGTACAGTCCTTAAACCACTTACATCAGAATTAGTGGAAGACTTAAGGTCTCCTCAGTATTTTTAAACACAATGGGACTAGACAGAAACTGACTAGCAACTTTACATATTCTTTCTTTCTTTTTTTTTAATAGTTTATTGTCAAATTGGTTTCCATATAACACCCAGTGCTTCTCCCCACAAGTGCCCCCCACCATGACCATCACCCCTTCCCTCCTTCCCCCTCCCCCTTCCCCCTTCAGTCCATGGTTCGCCTCCAGTATTCAGTAGTCTCCCTTGATCTGTGTCCCTCTCTCTTCCCCGTTCTCTTTCCCCCTTCCTCTCCCCATGGTCCCCTGCCAGGTCTCTCCTGTTAGACCTATGAATGCAAACACATGGTATCTGTCCTTCTCTGCCCGACTTATTTCGCTTAGCATGACACCCTCGAGGTCCATCCACTTTGCTACAAATGGCCATATTTCATTCTTCCTCATTGCCATATAGTACTCCATTGTATATATATACCACATGTACCCCAATGTTCATAGCGGCACTTTCTACAATAGCCAAATCATGGAAAGAGCCTAAATGTCCATCAACTGATGAATGGATCAAGAAGATGTGGTATACATATTCTTTCTTAATCTGAGATCCTTACATAGAATAGTAATTCATTTATTTTCCCAGAAGATCCAATCTCTATAAAAAGATGACTATCCCATTCCCCTGTTTCACTTAAACTGATATTCCTGAGCAAATACTGTTTTTAAATTTTTTATTTTTGAGAGACAGCATGAGCAGGGGAGGGTCAGAGAGAGAGGGAGATACAGAATCTGAAACAGGCTCCAGGCGCTGAACTAGCTGTCAGCACAGAGCCCAACGTGAAACTCGAACCCACAAACCATGAGATCATGACCTGAGCCAAAGCCAGACGCCCAACCAACTGAGCCACCCAGGTACCCCGCACAAATCCTGTTTTAAATGAAACTACCAGATACCTGCCAGAGGTCAAAAAGATAAGTAAACTTTCTCACAACAGGTTAGAGACCCCAGCATTGTTACCCCTTCATTTCAGAACTGTAGGTCTGGTGGTAGGAAAAGTCCTGTGCAGATCAGGAAGCAAATGGTTGCGCACCAACCTCTGACTTCGTTCGCAGTGAGCTGCCTCAGAGGCCTGTGGCCTCAACCGAGGACCGAGATGGGACACAGGTTTAGGCATCCAACAAAGCTATAATCAGCCTTCTGTGTCTCTTCAGACACCAGCGGCTTCCAAATAAGGACGTGTTCCTTCTGCTGGCTCACATGTCTCCTGTCAGAAGCACACTCACTGGGCATCTACACCTACGTTCAAGTTTTCGCCTATTAACACACTTTCAACCACCCGAAATACGATCACGGATGAGCACAGCAGCCCCGCCCGCATACATTTCCCAAGTGAAAACCCACAATAATAAACACTTCTAAGCAGAGCAGGTGGATGGCCCCACTGAACAGACATACAGGGAACTTCCCTCAGACTACTGGTCCCCTCACCCCAGGATGACAATACTACCACCAGCTGAAGAGGCTCGAACACTGGTCTTTGCTCCCCACATGCTACAAACAGTTTGGTGACGCTGCAGGATGTCTCCAACTGCCTGCATTAGCACCCTAACTTCGGGAGGGACCCCCAATCTTGAAAGTTAACTTGCACCTACTCTGTGCTGCACTCTCAGGACTAACAGGAGAAATGGTGCAAGACGGTTCCTATGGAAATAAGCAGCAAGCACGGTCTTTCTTAGCCTGAGTTGCAGTTCATTACAAGTTATATGAAAATTATTTTATTTTGATGTTTTGTTATTTAATAGGTAGATATCACGTTAGAGGCTGTTACTTGGAAAACTGAAATTCTGTTAATCACATATGAGTGAGATCATATATCTCTCTGACTTACTGCACTTAGCAAAATACCCTCCAGCTTCATCCATGTTGTTGCAAATAGCAGCGTTTCATCCTTTTTGACGGCTGAGTAATAATCCATTGTGTGTATGTGCGTCATGTCTTTTTTTATCCATTCATCAGAAGGTGGACGCTTAGGGAAAATTTATCTTGAATGGAGTGGGAGAACCACTTAACTGACGGTTATTGGTATTAATCATAAATGAATTAATAAGTTTTACATGAACGACTACTACAGATGACAATAAGGTGGTCTGCCAGACTTGTGTATTTTGAATGTGACAAAGGAGGAGTAGGATTCTTTTACTCGTGCCCAAGCAGTCCGCTCCTACCCTCTCCCAGTTAAGTTTGCAGCATCATGCCATGCTCCTAGTTTCCTTTTCTTTTCTTTCTTTTCTTTTTTTCGAAAGAAATTGAATCCTAGACACTCATTCAAGCCAAGCTTACCTTATTATGGAGGGCTGGCTCAGAGAAAATACTCAACAGTCTATCAACAATGAACTATAAATACACATTATATGTCTCTCTTCTGTCTCCTCTGGGCTTAACATGTTCATTAAAAAGAAGAGAAAAATTCCCCAGTTCACCATAATCAGAATATTTGTTAAGACTAAAAACAAGCAGGGGTTGGGGAACATGGATGGCTCAGCCAGTTAAGCATTTGATTCTTGATCTTGGCGCAGGTCATGACCTCACGGTTTCTGAGAACAAGCCCTGCATCAGTCTATGCACTGACAGCATGGAACCTGCTTAGGATTCTCTCTCCCTCTACTCCTCCCCACTGCTCACACTTGTGCGCACTCACTCTGTCTCTCTCTTTAACAAAACAAAACACCGAGCATTCAACTTGCTTTTTTAAAGCTGCAAGTGTGATCCAGTCACTGAAAATAGTTTTCTTCTTTGAACCTTACAAGTTAAATAATTCTGGAATTCAGTTATACTATAAAGTACATCAACACATTATTGAAGGGGATTTTTTTGCATATAGGTAGGATGTTCTGAAAAGTCACAGTCATGGTCATTAAAAGGAAATTAACAAAATGGCCACACTGTAAACACCAAGTACAATGAGCCCTGTAGAAACTGCTTTAACCTCAGGCGGCCTGTTAGTAGGAAGAGACACTGCTCAAGGGACAGTTCCCTGGAGTCTGTTTTCATTAAGAGTTCTTGTGTCTGAAGAGGGCATGGCTCCAATCTCTGGATGCCTACCAATTTACTGAGAACAAATCCAAGACCTAGGAATCTAAAATATTAACGAAGACACTACTAGACAGAGTTTCAATGAAATTCTCTTTAAAAATTCTGTTAACTAAAATGATTAATAACTGAAAGAGATTCCCCAAAGCAACAACTTTATTTGGTTACTGGTGGTAATTCTTTCTGTTAGACTTGAAATTCACACATAATGTACTTACATAAAAACAACGGTTTCTTTAAAACTGTCAGGGGCACCTGAGTGGCTCAGTCGGTTAAGCATCTGAGGCCTGACCAGAATGCTCCAGTCCACAAAGATCAAGTCCCAAGTGGAGACAGGATTGAAACACCAAAAGAAAGGCAGATTCTAAAGTTCTTAAAATATGAAAAAGCACTTTAGGGGCATCTGGGAGGCTCAGATGGTCAAGCGTCTGACTTCAGCTCATGTCATGATCTCATAGGCTTGTGTGCTTGAGCCCCACATCAGGGTCTGTGCTGACAGTTCAGAGCCAGGAGCCTGCTTCAGATTCCTTCTCCCTCTCTCTCTGCCCCTCCCCAGCTCATGCAGTCACTCTCTCCTTCAAAAATAAACCAACATTAAAACAAACAAACACTTTATAACAGAAGGAAAATTTCAGCCCCTGATCACTCCTTCATGTCTCCAGGCCTATGAAGCCTGAGGCCAGCTCAGGTGCCCACACCCAGGAAGGCTCCCCCGGGCTCTCCTATTTCCTTGAAAACTTCTTCTATAGAGTTGCCACCACAATGGCTGAGGGACCGGCATGTTCAAACCCCCACCGGACTGCAGGCTAGTGGAGGCCCAGGACCTTCCATCCAAGTGCACGAGCGTCTTCAGGAACAAACAATTTGCGAGGAATCGCGCAGACTCTGTGCAAGTGTGAGGTGCTGTGGGGAAGAAGTACCATGCCACCAGGACAAGTACTAGCAGAGAAGAAATCTGAGGATCTGAGAATCTGTTTTACTATTTATTAAGTATCAGGCCAAACCCTGATTCTATCACACAAATCTTTTCAGACGAATGAGCTAAAGTAGAAACACATCTGTATGGAGAGAATTTTTAGGTGATCAGGCAAGTCATCAGGGGGAAGACCCAGGATTTATTAAAAGAGCCTCTCAAGATCTTGGAATATCCTAATCCAGCACACTCAGGTTACAGACTGGGAAAATGCCCCATTAATGGCAAAATGCACTTGTTCTTCTATAACCAAAGATGTCTAAATAAGCAAAAGCCTTGAGAAAACCACCATTATTAAGCACCATAAAGATCCCAAATTTGCACAGCAAAGAAACGATGAACAAAATGCAAAGACCAAACCTACCGGGGTTGGGAAAAAATACCTGCTAAACCGTACCTCTGATGAGGAGCTAATGGCCAAAATATACAGGGAACCCACACAACTGCCTAGGAAAACAAAATTAACCCAATTAAAAACCGGCAGAGGACCTAAACAGGCATTTGTCCCAAGAAGATCTACACACAGCCAGGGGTGTGTGAAAAGGTGCTCAGTATCACGAACCATTAGAGAAACCCAAAGCACAAGGAGTTATCACCTCACGCCTGGTGGCACTGCCGTCATCAACATACAAGAGATGACAAACATGGGGAGGGATGGAGCAAGGGACCCTCCTGTCCTGCTGGTAGGACTGCAGACAGCTGCAGCTACTGCGAGGAGCCGTGTGTGGGTTCCCTGAAATGTTAAAAATCAAACTACCCTCCAACCCAGCAATTCCACCTCTGGGTATTTACCCAAAGGAAACAAAAGCACGGATTCAGAAGATGTGTGCACCCCCAAGTTCCGAGCAGTACTGTTCACAGTCACCAAGCTACAGAAACCCCCTGAATGTCCATCTACAGATGAACGGGGTGCGTGTATACACATACACGGGAATAGGATTCAGCCACCAACCAACCCAGGAAACCCTGCCGTTTGCAACTAGAGGCATGGACTGTGAGGGAGGGTGTCATGCTGAGTGAGTCGGTCAGGCAGAGGAAGATAAGACCACACAAGCTCACACAGTAAGACATAGAAGACTGAGACGTGGAATCCTGAAAAGAAAAAAAAATTAAACTCCTAGAAAAAGAGATATGACTTGGGCCACCAGAGGTGGGGGGTGAAGGGAAGGGTAAGTGGAGGAAGGTGGCCAAAAGGTACAGATGTCCGATGATAAGGAATCCTGGGGGCGTAACACAAGGCAGGAGGACAGTGGTGCATGCTGCTCTGAGTTCTTATCACAAGGAAAATATTCCTTTTCTACCCACCCCCCTGAACAAACCCCCAGACAGAAATTTTGTGGTTGAGTTCAAGTCATGGTTTAGGGACACCACAGGTGTCAGGACGACACCAGCGTGGCTTCACCCTGGGAGAACCGCGCCGTGGCACAGCGGACAAGCCTCGCCCTGGGAGAACCACCTTTGGGATACAGGCATCTCCCCCACCTGGTAGTTTTTCTTTTCCTTTCATTTTGTGTCGCGTAAGATGATGAGTGTTAAGTATACTTATCGTGGTGATGATTTCACAATATGCGTAAGTCAAATCATGACGCCAGACACCTTGACCTTGTATGGGGCTGTATGTGAATTTGAGCTCAATAAAACTGGTGGGGAAAGCCCCCAATCCGTGTGTTCTTTCAGTAACCTGTTTAGGTCTCATGAAGCTGTCTTAATCACTTCATCCCTAATGATCTTTCCCAAAATCTTGAAGTAGTGACAGTGTTTTACTTATCATCCAGTCCTTTAGCCATTCAAATTCCTAACACTAACCACGGAACCGGGTACCTGGGAAAACAAAGACAAACAAAAACACTTCATTTTTAAGAGACTCTAAGACTACCAAAGGTTTATAATTATTTGCTGATTATTCATAAGCAAATGTTTATTTTCCTTTCTGGTACAGACTAAGGCACAGAAAAACAAACTCAAGTTACTGAATGGGAGGAAACCCCAAATATGCATGATCCATTCCCGGACAGCTGTTCAAGTTCCCCTCCTCCAATCTCCTGAACACAGCACAACTTACTTCTACTGAGTTAGGCACACGCCAAATTACATTCAGATCACTCACTTGTGTTCCAGGCAGAATGTAAATCTTCTGAGTCACTAACTGGTGATTAAGGCAATACAAATAAAAGAACCACTAAAATCAAAAGGTAAACTTAAACAGAACAGTACAACGTTAGACGGAGAAGGAAGCCTACAGAACAACTACTCCATTTTATAGGTGACAAAACGGAAAGACAGAGTCATTAAGTGCTTCCAGGGGGCCTGCAGTACAGACTTTTCGACTCTGCCCACTGGCACCTCCGCAGGCAACACCAAGACTATTCTCTTAAACCAAGGAGCTTGGTATAGAGAGGCCAGGATGAAAGGTTGCAGGCCCTGCCCACCTGTCCCAACACCTGCTGACATCAAGGTTACTGGAAGACGCAGCACCCACGACTGCTTTGATGCCAATGACTCAGAGTTTGAAAAACAACTCACAGCAAAGCCATGTCGTCAGCATCTTGAAGCTCTTCATTTCCCGGTGAGCAGTGCTCCCTGAAGGCAGTATGCGACCCACTCCGAATAGAACATCTCACGTACCAGGTCGTTAACACAGGAAGAAAGCACACCCTATAATTTCCTTTACTGGAAAGGGGAGGGGCCTCCTCATTTGGATTCCGAGTGTTTGGTATTTCCTATTAACTACTCTTTCTAACCTCTGCCTTAAACCACAGGGAAAACCACCAGAAGTTACACGCAGGCCTGTTCCGTGCATTTGTGGACACGCATCTGTGTTCAGTAAGGCTGCCTGGCCTCCAGCTACAAGGGGTGTGTACCAGGCTTACAGGCTGAGCATTATTCTTGACCTTGGAAGTCCAATCTTCCCTCGCTCTGTAGAGGACAGAATGGAGTTCCATGATGGACTCAACCCCCTGCCAGAGATCATGACAGGGTACCCAGCAAAGGGAGAGCTAGAATCCCAGTCCCCTTTCAATCAGCATATTCCTCTGCAACCCCCAAACTCTCCCATACCATACGAGAAAATGAAACCCAAAGCCAACAGCAGTATCTGAGCTATGGTCCATTTAAAACACTGAACACATACCAAGTGCCAAATACTGCTGACATCAAAATGAGGAAGATGTGGTTCCTGGTGTGAAGTTTCCTACCAGAGAGGAAGAACCACAATGAGCAAATTTTCATAAAGACAG
The DNA here is from genome assembly GCA_004023845.1 of Helogale parvula. Classification (NCBI taxonomy): domain Eukaryota; kingdom Metazoa; phylum Chordata; class Mammalia; order Carnivora; family Herpestidae; genus Helogale; species Helogale parvula. The sequence goes on along the minus strand of PJEM01003407.1, from coordinate 32,792 downwards.
AGGAGGAGACTCGAGTTGCTTGTGGAGAGGTTCTTGGTCCACCCAACGGACACAGAGGACACTCGGAGGAGCTAACCTCTCACCTGTGCCGGTAGCTGGTCAGTGCAGGTGAAGTCACCAGTGTGGATCGTGTCCACTTCAATAAAAGAGCCGGAGTAGATTCCCACTAAATCCCCCCTGGCTGAAAAAGACTAACAGAATTCTAGCAATCAAGCTGGTCCCTAGACATTACCAATGCCCTCCAGGGAGCAGGCAGACTAAACCAATCCTGATTAAGATTTAACAGAGGTCACATTTGACTCCCAAGAGTCCCTTATTATATAACTAACGTGCTACATTAAAACATTACCATTTAACAAATATGAGGCTAACGTAAACATGTATGTGATAAAAAGGAACATCTTTAAGTAAGAACAGATCTAGGACCACAGGAATCATCAGGACAAGGATGGCTACGCAGCTGTGAAAAGACACACAGAGTATCTACATCAATACGTGCGGATACTGTGGCAGAGACGTCAGAAAACACCCATCATCTCAGTATTCACTTACTAAGAATCAAACACTACAACTCGGATTCCAGATTTACAAGTCTCTATTATCTCTACATGCAGATACTTTTACTGACGACCAACCCCTCCACCAAAGGCTCCCACACATTTCCCATGCTCCTTCCAAGGGAGGAGGGGTCTATGGGCTCATTCCTGCCATGCACTGGGAGACATTCTCTCTTTCAGGGCAACACATAGAACAACAGGTGTGAATTTTCCGTGTTTCTTTTCCCTTTGTGTGGTGACAAGAAAGGCGCCGTGTGAAATGGCAAAGTCATGTAAGAGAGATGTGTGGGATGGATGCCTGACGCACCACAGGGAAGGAAGCACCCGGCAAAGCTGACAGAGCGCAGAACGGCTTCTGTAAACGAGAAAACGAGGATTTCACCGCTGAGATTTCTGGATCATCTGTTACCGGCAGAGCCTAAACTGTTCTAATACAAAGTACAGGAAAGTGCTGCCTGTAACGGACACACCGCTTGTACGTTTAAGACGTGAGAGCACTTCCTGAAGACTCTGCACAGGCTCTGAACTCATCTCTCACACAGAAAAAAAAGGCATTCAAACTTTTCACTGTGATTACGATCTTGGACTAATAAGGTGAGCAAGGACATAAGCAGACACTTCTCCAAAGAAGACACAAAAGGTCAACCAGCACATGAAACGATATTCCGCATCACTCGCCACTGGGGAAACACAAGTCACGCCCCAACAAGCTACCACCTCACACCCACCAATGACGTGACTACCAACACCAGAAGTCTTGGCCGGGATGCGGGGCAGTATGGACCCTCCAGCGTCACTAATGTGAACATTAAGATGGTGCTGCTTTCATGGGAACATGTAGCAGTTCCTCTAAAATTAACCCTAAAGTTACCGTATGATCTAAGCAATCCCACTTCTAGATCTACACGCAACAGTTATGCATGCAGCGTTCACGGCAGCACTATGCACAAAAGCAGAGGGGACCCCCCCAAGTGCCATCAACACTGAACAAAATGACAGACACATAAACAAGGAGTATTACTTAGCCATAAGAAAGTCTGACAAATATTATATTATTTTACTTCTACACAGTGCAGAGAACAGCCAAGTGCACAGAGACAGAAGAACAGACGTTTCTATGAGGGGCTGGGGACGGAGAATGAAGTTATTGTGTAACGTGTGTCACAGGCACAGGGCTTCTACGTGGGGTTACCAACAAACTGGAAATGGACACAGTGATGGCTGCACAATCTTACGAACACACTTAATGCCGTCAAACTGCACACTTAAAAATGTATAAATGGGAAATGTTATGGTATGTGGTATGTATATATGTATTTTGTACCACAGTAAAAAAAAATGACTTCAAAGACAAGTTAATCATGCAGAATACTGTACATTTCTCTTTCACAGCCTAAGACCTGGAGCAAATTCTCCTTAAATATTCTCTCTTGAATCTCATTTTCAATTCTGTCTCCCCAAAACTGCAATCAACCTCATCTCAAAGAAGTTCAGCAGTGAGCCTGCAAACAAGGAAAATTCAAAGAGAAGATATCTGTGCAACTCAGTGGACTCTCAGATCCACAGACTGCAGGCAGATGTGTCTCTGACAGCCAGCACACGAGCGTGGCAGCCAAGGGGCTCCTCCAGAGAGGCCACACGCGGAGCGCAGACCGATCAGCCTTGCCGGCAGTCAGCCAGGAGATAACTCCTCTCAGGGAAAGGTTCCCAGGTTCATCTCATAGCAACAGGCATAATTTAAGTGACTCTGAAGGTAGTGGTTTTGGCACAATGTCAAAGTGTGCAGGGTGAAGGGCTGGGTGCACTGGTGTAGTAGCCCCCCCCCCCCATCAAAACCACAGATACATCTCCGAAGTGGAATCCCAAACCATTAGGCGTGGCAATGTAAAGCCTCTATGTGGACCGAAAAATGTTACATACTTTCATCAAGGTAAAGAAAATGAAATTTCACACTATGATTACAACCACATAAAACAAAATAGTTTGAATAGATGTGTTTCTATAAGGAAATATATACCAAAAAAAAAAAAATTTGCATGTGTAAGAATTCTTTTCACCCTTCAAAGGTTCTGTTAGTAGGGAGTTCAGCCAGCCTAATGCATCGAGTTCGAGCTCCAGGATAGGTGTAAAGATTACTTAAAAGTTTTTCTGGGGGTGCCTGGGTGGCTCAGTCGGTTGAACGTCCAGCTTCGGCTCAAGTCATGATCTCACCGTTGGTGAATTTGAGCCCCACATCAGGCTCTGTGCTAACAGCTAGCTCAGAGCCTGGAGCCTGTCCTCGGATTCTGTGTCTCCCTCTCTCTCTGACCCTCCCCTGCTCATGCTGTCTCTTTCTGTCTCTCAAAAAAATACAACATTAAAAAAAATAAAAAGAAAAGTTTTTCTGGGGCTCCTGGGTGGCTCAGTCGGTTAAGCATCTGACTTCAGCTCAGGTCATAATCTCGTGGTCTCTGAGTTCAAGCCTTGCGTCAGGCTCCGTGCTGACAGCTTGGAGCCTGGAGCCTGCTTCAAATTCTGTCTCTCCCTTTCTCTTGGCCCCTCTCCCACTCATAGTCCGTCTCTGTCTCAAAAATAAATAAACATAAAAAAATTTTTTTAATAATAAAAATATTTCTAAAAAAAATAAACAGGGGCTCCTGGGTGCCTAGGTTAGTTAACTGTCCCACTCTTGATCTCAGCTCAAGGTCATGATCTCAGGGTCTTAAGATCAAGCCCTGCATGCATCAGGCTCTGTGCTGATAGTGTGGAGGCTGCTTGGGATTCTCTCTCTACTCTCTTTGCCCCTACCCTGCTGGCTCTCTCTCAAAATAAACATATATATAAATAAATACATACATATACACATAAACGTTCTATCAACATTCTTAATCTGATGAAATAAAAACATCTAAGGATTAAAGCACATTATCGGGCCATATCCAAGCAGGCCATGCCAGCTCCACAGATGCCGTGGGAACCCCGACTGTCTGGGGAATGCCGTTTCAAGGGAGGAAGAGAGTGGGATCAAACTACCAATAACCAAATACAGCATCCATGTCAGGCTTCACTTGATAACAAAAGCTACCCGTCATCAGATTCCACATCCACAAATTGCCATGCAAGGTAAGCGAGCGCTCACCCATCATTTCAAAGTTGCCAAAATGCTGGGGGACGGAGCAAAACACCTGAGGCTTCTTGTTTGATAGACATGAGGCGAGGGACACTACAGTGACACTGCCAAGCTCTGTGGAAGGAGGGGAGCACACGACGTGCACTTCCGTTGGCATGGCCACAGGAGAGCTGGGCCCACACGGCCCTCTCCCCTCACTTTCCTGCTCATCTAGTGAGAGAAGGTACCCGCAGTGATAGTCTTGAGTCCCTACACAGGACCATCGTGCTGTTGAATTATCCCCCAGATATGTGCATTCTTTCATTTACACAATCTGTCAGTGTCCCTGAGCACCAATCCCGGGCTGAGCCCTCATGCAGGGTGACAGGCAGTTCAGACCAAGGGAGACCCAGTGCGTGGGTCTCAGGACAAGGGCTGGGAAGAAAATAAGCTTCATGTTTTACACGACTGCAAACAAAGTTTCCCCAGGTCTTCCCACCCTCCATGCCCAGGACAGAAGCAGAACACCGTCACTCCACGCAGCTCCTGCCCGGCCTCTCACCGCTCCCCTGACCCCTCCAGCCGTGGGCCAGCTTTCCTCGACCTCGAGTCTCTCGTCTCTGACATCCCTCCCAACAATAAACCCAGTTCCCCTCCCCCCACACAAGGCCCACACTCAGGGGCCTTGGCCTTCTCACCAGCCTCCCTCCTCTCTCCCAGGCAGGCTGTCAGCTCATCTGAGTCCATCTCCCTCGACAAATCAGGCCTTTCTCTTGTCCTGCAGCCCCTCCAAATTCTGATTCCGAAACAGCTCGCTCAGGAAGGTGTATGCGGACCGCTGGCTGGTGAAGGTCCTACATGCCATGTGCTCAGGTCATACGCAGCAATATCCTTTTAACGCAGTGCTGTGGGGAGCGGTCTCCAGTGTCCCTCCCAGTCTTAGAGCACCACCTTCCGCCCACAGTGATCACGTGGACAACTGAAAGAAACTCACACTTCAAAATGTAATAAAAACTACACAGCAACACATGGAGACACACCAGGCAATCTACCAGAATACCACCAACAGCAGTGAAAATGTCCTGTTGAAAGAGGTTCTATCTTCTACCACCAGGGCAAGGTCAACAGCTGTATCTTTACCAGAGAGCCATCCGATTACGTTCAAGGACTTGACAGAGTACAACGTCTGAAAATGCAGACAAATGTTACCGACGGGCAGTGAGACCATGGGTAACTTACTTGGGGGGTGGGTTGCTGGTTTTCTAATTTTCCCCACTTTACTGAACCTCCACCCCTTATGCAATAAAAATACAATTTTTATTTGTTCTTATGAGTGGACTGTTAAGTGGGAACCTGACAAATGTTGAATACAGATGTCGCAGGTGCTGGTGAGCAAAACAATACCTGGAGAGCAGTAAAGTAGTATTTGTTTTAAAAGTTTATTTTGAGAGAGAGAGGAAGGGAGGGAGCGAGCGTGCACAAGGGAGCATGGAAAAGGCAGAGAGAGAATCCCAAGCAGGCTCTGCGCTGTCAGCGTGAGGGTGGACATGGGGCTCAATCTCAAAAACCATGAGACTGAAACCAAGAGCTGGACGCATAAGAGATGGAGCCACCAGGCACCCGGAGAGAACAGTAAGACAGCACTGAAAAGCGCATGTCGAATACATCTCTGTGATGGTTCCAATCACATGGCCACCCCAAATGTGACCCCAAACAGGCTTCGTAACTCTTATGGGAGCCTTATATCTGGCAGCGATGCCACCCAGAAACCCTGACATGAGGCGTACAGCGGGTACACAGGATCCATGCACCACACCGAGCCCTGCTCAACCACAAAGGACTGAGTTTTTTCAGTTCTTACCTGGCTATTACACGAGATTTTCCAGAGAGATAAACTGAATCCAAACCTGCCCACCTTTTGCAGAAACACAGGTTGATATAAACCTACACTTATTTCAGCTTTCAAACCAATGGTGCTCTTGGGCTCCCAGAAAGCCCCAAAGTCAGGTACTTACAGATAACTCTGGCTATTTTCTTACAGTTTTGAGATCAAAGCTGTGATCTCTTTTACACACGAACTAAGAAACAACACGGGGTCCCAAGTGCAGGCACCCCCCACCCATTACTTTCTTTTCTCATGAAATGGCTAGAACTTATAACAAACTAAAAACATTCCAAATTCCCACTTCTAATACAGACTCAGAGTTAAATCAGTACACTTGGAAAACTCACAAGGATGCTTTTAAAGCTTTTTAAAATTTTCTAATGCTTTATGTTACAATTCTACAAGATACTCAAAATAACTTCTAAGACCTAAACAGTTAATACTTTCCTTCTCTTTCTTCATGACTATTATTCTCACTTCTTTTACCTAAAATATCTTTTTTAAAGCCCATGTTGTGCCTGGCAGGGAAACTAACATTAAATATAAACACAAGATTATAAAATTTTTAATAGCTATTAAATCATTTTTAGACTAATTCTTTGGTAGAATAAAAGGATGGTGGGGGGAAAAAGACCTCCCCCAAACCCTAAAACTGAAAATACAATAGCACCACAAAGGACCTGCCTCGTTGAAGGTCGTTCCCAGGGGCAGAGACCCAGCACTGATCTGGACCCTCCCCAGCTTCCTGTCCATCAGGGCCCCAGTCACTTGGTCTCTGTGAACCGGAGTCTCTCATTTGTAAGACGGCACTGCCATCTTCCTTTTGTACAGAGAGAGTGTAGTTCATTTCCTTTAGGACTAGATTCATTTCAGGAAGTGAATTTAATAATTTCAAAAGGCAGGGGCGCCTGGGTAGCTCAGTCAGTTCAGTGTTCAACTTTGGCTCAGGTCACAATCTCGTGGCTCCTGAGTTCGAACCCCACGCTGGGCTCTGTGCTGACAGCTCAGAGCCTGGAGCTGATTCAGTTTCTGTGTCTCCCTCTCTCTCTCTGTCCCTCCCTTGCTCACGCTCTGTCTATCAAAAATAAACATTTTTTTTAAAAAGGTAAAAAGTTTTAAAAAAACAGTTTAAAAAAATGTAGGAGACCTAGAAAGATCATTTATTAATAACCTCCATACCCAGTGAGGGGCTGGAACTCTTGACCCTGAGATCATGACCTGAGCTGAGATCAAGAGTCAGATGCGTGACTGACTGAGCCACCCAGGTCCCCAAACCTCTATACTCCTAATATGAGGAAACGATATTTTTTTCCTTTCAAAATAAATTTATTCACCAAATTTATATCTCTGCACACACAGCTTAAGTATTTTCCTACCATACCCCTTGAAAACAAATCTAAACTCTCAGGCTGTTAGTATACAAAGCTTATTTGTATGAGTGGTTTAGAATGAATTACTGCTTTTTAAAAAATTTTTAATGTTTATTTTTGAGACAGAGAGACAGAGCATGAGTGGGGGAATGAGCAGAGACAGAGAGGGAGACACAGAATCCGAAGCAGGCTCCAGGCTCTGAGCTGTCAGCACACAGCCCAATGTGAGGCTCAAACTTTTAACCTCGAGATCATGACCAAAGTCAGACGCTTAACCGAGTCCCCCAGCTACCCCTAGAATTAAATAGTATTAAAGCTGAATTTTCTCATTCTAACTTACCATCTTTTTTTTAATTAAATTAAGGTTTTTACTTTAATTCCCATGTGGTTACCATACAGTGTAATACTAGGTTCCAGTGTGCAATACAGTGACTGAACACTTGCACACATCCCCCGGTGCCCATCACAGCAAGTGCCCCCCCTTCGTCCCCACCCCCAGCCACTTCCCCTCTGGTAACCGTCAGAGTGATCTCTGTAATTAAGAGTCTGTTCGGGCTCCTGAGTGGCTCAGTCAGTTAAGTGTCTGACTCCTGATTCCGGCTCACATCATGATCCCAGGGTCGTGGGATCGAGCCCCACACTAGGCTCTGCGTTGAGTGTGGAACCTGCTTGGGATCCTCTCTCTCCCTAAAAACACAAAAGGTCTGTCTCCTGGTTTGCCTCTTTTTTCTCTGTTTCCTAAATTCCACATGAGTGAAATCATACCATATTTGTCTTTCTCTGACTTACTTCACTTAGCATAATATTCTCTAGTTCCATCCAGTCATCTGAAATGGCAAGATTTCATTCTTTTCAGTGGTCGAGTAATGTTTCATTGTATAGATACCACATCTTCCTTACCCATTCCTCAGTAGATGGACACTTCGGTTCTTTCCTTCCATAGTTTGGCTATCGTTGATAGCACTGCTAAAACACTGGGTGCATGTATATTTTGAAATTCCTGTTGTCATATTCTTGGGGGTAAATTCTAAGTAGTCCAATTGCTGGAAAGAGTTCTATCTTTAACTTTTTGAGGAACCTCCATACTGTTCTCCACAGGGGCTTCATCAGTCTGCATTCCCACCAACAGTGCAGGAGGGTTCCCCTTTCTCAACATCCTCGCCAACACTTGCTGTTTCTTGTAGAAAAAAACTTTTTATCTCTTTATAGTGTCAGGAGAGGGACTAAAATTCTTATCTAGAGAGGACTACTGGGAGCACTCTACATTACCAATCCTCACAGAACTGTGATGAGCGTTACAGGAGAAATGCAACTTAGAGCACGTAGCGTGACGTGGCGCTAAATTTCCGTTTATATTTTATTATGTACAATAACATCTAGGAGCATGAACTTGGGTGCCAGAGTGACAGAGCTGGAGTCCTGGCCGTGTCATCTATTAGCTGTGTAACCTTGGTTGAACTGTGCCTTAGTTTCCTCATCAAGAAAACGGGGAGGGGTGCCTGGGTGGCTCAGTCGATTGAGGGTCTGACTTCGGCTCAGGTAATGAACTCACGGTTCATGGGTTCAAGCCCTGAGTCGGCCTCTGAGCCTGGAGCCTGCTTCTGATTCTGTGTCTCCTCTCTGCCCTTCCTCTGCTCATGCTGTCTCTCTCTCCAAAATAAACATTTAAAATAATAATAAAAGAAAGTGGGGATAACAGAGTTGCTGTGAGGATTCGCTGAGTTACTCCACAGAAAGGACTTAAATCAGTGCCTGGCACATAATAAACTCTCAATAAATGGTTACTATTATTGTGGATGAGAATAAATCATCCCCTTAAAATTTACCCAAATACAGGAAAAGCCAAATGAAGTGTGTCAATTTCATTCACCCTCATTTGAGCACAAACTACGAGGTGCTGATCACCACAGACTGTCATCTGTCTGCAGTAGGTACCAGAACACGGGGACCTCATTTCACCAGACCTAACATACCATAAATTGTAAGAAGTACCCGAACCTCAGAGGTTCACGTGTGAAAAATATGTTAGAATCAAAGAAATGCAACAGAAACAAAAATGAGTGCAGTTAATGCTACAGAATTCAAGAAAGAAGGTTCCAATCGGTGGGTAAAAGCTACAGACACCTAGCGCCCATCTCTGCCGGAGAGACTGCGGGACGAGCAGTGGAGGGAACGTGCAGCACAAAGTCACAGGTGCGTGCACATGCGCCCTGGTGCTGCACGCGGTGGGGGGGCGAGCCCAGAAAGGAGGCCCGGGGCCAGGCCGCGGGCCCCATCGGTAGGCGAGCGGCAGCGCTGCCACGCAGGAGAACATTTCTTATGCAGGTCTTAAACGGATTTAACCAAAAACATTAGTTCCTTAATAACACTGACTGGACTCAGCCAGCTGGTCAGGGAGGAGTTTCTCTTCTAGGTCACTCTGATGGGCCACTGACTCTGCAACCACTTCTGTCCTGAAAGACTCCAAAATATTCAGGCATCAAAACACTGCCAATTTTGAAAAGCATAAAGAACAAAACGACTAAGGAGTAGAAAAAGTAGAAAAACAGGAAGGCAGGCTGGAGCAGAGAACGAGAATTTCTGAATTTCTGAAGTTTTACTCATGTTGTCCATCAAACGCAGACCTGGGAGGCTGTGCCTTGACTGTCAACACGTCAAACTAACAGGTTCAAATTTTCGGTCAGGGTTTCACGCCTCACAGACAAACCCACTTCTTGATGCTTCCAGGTAACCTTTCTGTACTGTTTTTCCCAGTTCAAAAGTATGGTTTTCAGGGTTTAAGTTCTCAAGGATGAAAAGACTTACATGGTATACATACTACATGTTTCTTTTCAAGCGGTTATAGATCTCGTAAAAACAGACACTTCTTTCAGAATCTAATGGCACCCTGCATGGAGTGAGGACAGGAGTAGGTCTCAGATATGGGCTGCACTAGTCCTCTAGAATTGTTTCCGAACTCTGCACGTTCCATCTCTCCTCCCTACAAACACACAATTGCTTGTCCGCTCAAAAGACCTACAAAAGCATGTCTGGGAATCTGACCAACTATTGGAGGACGTCATAAGCACAGACTCGAACTCCCATCACTAGGCAGAGTACTTCTATTCTTAGGAAACAGCAAGCTTTGGTTCCGCTGGCAGCACTCGTGGACCAAGAGGCCACAGCCTCACATCTCTCACAAGAACGCCAGTTCACACCCCATGCTGGCCCTCCTGCAGAATAATTCAAGAGGCATTAAATGACAGTCCCATCAAAAATAAGTATCCAGCAAAACACCAAGCCTCAAAATACAATGGAAACAGACTGGACATACTAATTCCTTTTTTAAACAAAAGCCCATGTGCTTAGAAATAGGAGAGACAGAGAGAGAAAATGAGTGAGCAGGCTTCGGCCAAAGATAGAGCCGAAGAGTAGAGCAACATGCGCAACAAAGATTTTACTAACAGTAAGCTCCTGGTGTCTAAATATTTCTATTAAATAATTCAGCTTCACGCTAGGATGGTGGGCTAAAAATATAGGAAAAACTTCTGCAGAAACAAGAGGCTGTATCAAGAGACTTCATGGAGACCATCCACAGCGCACAACTCAGACCAGGCGGCACCAAGTGATTAACAGCTCTTTACAAAAATAGATGAAATCATGTTGCAATACACACGCTCTCATGTGAAACACTAGGCTGAATTCCTGAAAGCAGAAGCTCACTCTGTACTTTAAAAATAGGCATCCTAGTAAAATCCGTACACCTCGTTTAAAACTCATACAACAGGTGTCTTAATTTAAAGAATACCAGCGTTCCTAAAATGTCAATAGGTAAATTCTCTAAATGAAACTATTCCGTGCTTAAAATCATACAATAAAATACTGTCTTTCCATGGAAATAACTCAGCCCTAAGATCATGACAGAACTCACAACTTGAACTAATTTTAGGCAGAGCTGGTGAAAAGAATCATCTGTGTGGGAGAATAAATAAACTTTTAGAATGCCATGAATTTTCAGTTTTCATTTTAAACGGGCTCGTCTGATATCATTGTTTTCAGTGTCAAACAGCGTTAGTTACAACTCTCGATCACAGGTCTGGAGCCAGAAGGTGCCTAGCAGACCACGCGCTCTCTCCACAGGGACTGCCAGCGCTGGGTGCCCTCTGCCACACACCCGCCAACCTACACATGTGCTTAGTCGTGTGCTCATCTTTATGATGAAGACCACCTTATCTTAGTCATTCGGGCTGCTTAACATTCCCAGAAGGAGGAAATCTCAACTGAGACAGATCCACTGCAGAAGTCATCATAAATAGTGTAATCTGAATTTGCTATTTTCAGTTATTTTGTAAGAGTGGGACAACACGAGCCTAAATGAAATCTTTATCAAATTCTAATTCAACGTATAAGCACTGACAAGTAACCTGTTTAACAAAAACACTGATTTTCAGATAAAGCAAGAGATCTATGTAACCTCGTCCCCTACAACATGACCGGCTCTTCGCAGTCAACAAAGCCAGGGAACGACGAAGAACAAGCACGGTCCTCCAGTTTATGTACCACTCTCACATACATTGTCACAAGTATATACAAAACAATAAAGGGAACGTTAGTCAGCAGCAGTCAGAGGTGGTGGTGGCAGAGGAGGAAGGATTAACTTCCATGTGTGTAAAATGAAAACTCACCCATTTCACAGTATGATATGTGTGTTTAATAACATGAAAAAATATGTATGTACACACTAAACCTAAAAGTTCTTTTCAGGAGCGTCTGGGTGGTTCAGTGGGTTGAGCATCTAACTCTTGGTTTCAGTTCAGGTCAACACCCCAGGATTGTGGGATGGAGCCCTACGTCCCGCTTGGCAGGGAGTATAGAGCCTGCGTGAGATTCTCTCTTTCTCTCTCTGCCTCTACTCCTCCCCAACTCGCACGCTCTTGTTCTCTCGCAAAAAAAAGTAAATGCATTTAACAACTATTTGATAAGTAGATGTCCATACTGGGATCACTCAGGAAGCTTCTGTATGTGTAGTAATTCATCCTTACTGGTGTCATTGACTTAAGGAACGTGGTAAAGAAATCGAAGCATCCTGGTATGTGCTTTAAAGACAGACTAAACATGGGCGCCTGGGGGGCTCAGTTGGTTAAACACCCAACTTTGGCTCAGGTCATCATCTCGTGATCCATGGGTTTAAGCCCCATGCTGGGCTCTGTGCTGACAGCTCAGAGCCTGAAGCCTGCTTGGGATTCTGTGTCTCCCTCTCTCTTTACCCCTCCCCCACTAGCACTGAGTCTCTCTCTCTCAAAAATAAATTTTTTTAAAAAAGCAGATCAAACATCTCTTTTCCTTGAGAAAAAAAATGTATATTAAAGCATCCTATTTTTGTTCAACAAGCTGTTTATTGGTCCCCAAATGAGTACTCAATATTGAATGACACTGTATGGGAAATACACTGTAGATTTATCCCAGTCAAAAAAAAAAAATTGTTGTAGGATAAATACCAAAAAACTTTACGAACGTAAAGAGACAGACTTAGATTTAACAGAAACAGTTCGTGCAACAGAATGACAGGCCAGGATGGGTGAAATCTGTGTTTCCTCACCTCTTCAAGGAAGACCTCCCATCCCTAAAAGCGGTAATACCTACACTTTCAAGACTACACAGAAGGTTAACTGAGTTAGGGCACGGTAAGGGTTCTTGTTGAGTACTCACACTGCCAAGTATTTGCAAAGGACTCCTCTAACTTTAAAGCAGTACAGCCGTAATTCAGGGGTAGTACAGAAACCAAATTTCATACACTCAAAAAGAAGTTTCTTTAAATGTTTCCCTTTCCAATTAAAACTTAATGCAAATCAGTACCCTACTCACAAAATACTAACATTCTTCAACAGCCTGGAATGAACAAAGTCCCTAAAGAACACCAGCAGTCTGTATTCCTGCCTACAATGGGCGTACAAAAAAAAAAGCAAAACAAAAAAACCACCCGACTAAGTTGTATTTGACAGTCAAACCAGTCCTAAATTAAAACGGACTGCAAAGAAGAGATCCCAAAAGATACGGAAAATGTCTGGTACTGCTACGCTGCGGCTCTGACAACAACGAACAGCACTTCCCTCAGAAAGCTCTAGAAAGCCCTTTTTCTAGCTCTAAGGGACAGCAATAGAACTCTTTTTGTGCTAGAAGACACAAATGAAAAAAAGCTGGAAGCTTAAATCTCAGATTCCTTTCTCTAGTACATTTTTTACAGTTCAACAGATAATAAACAGTGACATGTTATTATTTGCTCAAACGGAACTAGGATTTCTTAAAATCAGTTTGGGTTCTTACCGAAACTATACCCCCAAACTAATCGCTGCTTCTTTATCTAGAAAGGTCAGCCTTCTCTTTTCTAACTCCTTCATCTTCAAATATCAATTTTCCATTTTAATTTCTATTTAAATCCTTTAATGTCAGTGTTTAAGGTTTTTTATTTTGCATTTTCCTCCACAGTTAAGAAAAATCCTTCTTCTAAACATATCCCTTTGTTGCCCACATTACTAAGTGTTTTTGCTTAGTGGTGGTGATTTACATATTAAACTTAGTATACTTTATGCTAAATGGAAAGCAATTGTCAGTACAACATCACGACAGAAAATACTTGATATTTATATAAAGACCTGAGAATTCACATCAATTTTCTCATTCATCTTCACAGAATTTGAAAGCTGGGCCACTTCTTGCAAATCACCCATTCCAACCCACTAATTGTACAGAGGAGGAAAGCAAGGCTCCTGGAGTGGGGTGACTCAACCAGCCACCTGCCCATTACTGGGGCCCTCCAGAGGGCCTGAGACAGAGCGCTGAACTGACAGGCCCTTGCCTGGCAATAGCCGGGGGGGGGGGGGGGGGGCGCCAAGCAGCCAAGGAACTGAAGAAAGAGGGGAAAGGTTTTTAAACCAGAAGTTACCAAAGCATTCACCAACAGAGCGAAGAAGTCAACAAGAGGATTCAGGATTAAGTACAGAATAAAATCCCATCCAAGGTCCCCAGCATGGCCTAGTGGGGCGCTCGCGCTGTCTGGGGGTTAACTAGATATCTGTTCTTCTATCTGCCCACACACACCTGCCTCCTCACAGAGGAAGGACCACAGGGCTCATGATTCTTTTGTTCCTGGTGCTGGAGCCTCCAGAAGGCAGCCGAAAAGAGAGGAAACTTATTATTTCTTAAATGACTGGGAAAAACATTTGAAAGCAATTCTCAGCACTGGGTGGTGGGCAGCTCGTGTATGCTGGCGCTGTGCTCGCTTAGCAGAGAATGCGGGGAAGGCTGCGCACCCGACTCCCCCGACTCCCTGTGCGCCAGGCCTGCGGGAGTCCGGAAGAGGCGACTCTGAGGGAGACTTGGAGGTAGGAAAAATCTGGAAGACACTCTAGGAGAATGTGTACTTCATTTAAATAGATCCTGGAAAGAGAGGTGCATAGGTGACAAAATCCAAAAAGTAGTTCCCAAAAGTTGCCAGTGAGCTAAATATAGAAATGTCTAAAATCTCAGCTTCGGGGTGCCTGGGTGGCTCAATTGGTTGAGGTCATGATTTCATGGCTGGTGGTTTCGAGCCTCGCATCAGGCTCTGTGCTGACAGCTAGCTCAGAGCCTGGAACCTGTCTTCGGATTCTATGTCTCCCTCTCTCTCTGACCCTCCCCTGCTCACACTGTCTCTGTCCCTCAAAAATAAACAAACATTAAAAAAATTAAAAATAAATAAAATCTCAGCTTAGGTTGAAAACTAAGAAATTTCTCTCAATTCTAACTGCCACAGTTCTGAAATTCACTGCTTCACACAATCTGTGAAACTCAAGAGGATTATTCAGAGATTAGGATGCCATTTTTAACAGGCAGAATAATGTGGGGGACATCCTGCCATAACACTGTTCTCTTTTTTCCTTTCCGTCTGTGTTGTTGTTTAGTCATGGGTTGTTTTGTGTAAGAGGTTGGGGGAAGGGGAGATTTACAGAGACCCTAAATTAGGAAATACTTACCTCTTATAATGTCCATGACTAGAAAACCATCTCAAATATCCTACATTATTATAGCTACAAATGTCAACACTTCAAAAGAATTTGAATTCAAAACAGACTTCAATTATCGTAACATAAATCCTGATTTTATCAACTGATGCTTTCTTGAAATTAAAATTACAGGTATTAAAAAAATAAAATAAATAAAATTACAGGTATTACTCAAAATCCATTTTTCTCCATCACTTAAAATTTTCCTGAAATTGAATCCAGAACACCGGGAAATGTTTTTTTATAAGGTGGAGAATATCGCAGAACAATGCCTGAATTTTTTTAAAACATCACACTATAATACAGAAAACCTACTAAGTTTTAAAAGTTTGACACCAAAGAGTGGAAAGGATGTAAAATTCAGATTAGAAATGTCCCGCTGAAGATAAAACTGCTATTAATTTTATCCTGAGCAGAATAAGTTCACTCATCTTCACTTCATTACTGCTGTTATCTAATCAAATATAATTTTCAACCACATCCAATTAACCCAATTTCACACAAATGACAAAAAAACACATGAGTCCGTTTTGTTTTCTACCACCATTTAAAAAAACCAATAGAGAAACGAATGAGGTTTTCATAGGTAAGCAATGAAGTTACGTAAATCCCCAAACCGAACTCCTCTCACACACAGAATGTGTGCAAGTTCCTTCCACAGACAGCTCCCGGTATCTGCTCCCATGAGCCTGACTGAGCAACACATTTGGGTGAGTCCTGAGTTCTGCCTCTGGTCAGACTGACCTGACTGTGCACAACTAGAAGGGGGCACTGGTGGGGGTGGGCGGTGGGGCGGGGGGATCACCGTATTCTTGGATGCTGAAGAGTTTCCTGAAAACCCCCAAACCAGCTTCTGTGGTGTATCGGGCTTGGGCTGGACGGAGGGCAGTCCTGAACCCTCACTGCGCAGGGCGGGGCCGCAGTGAGCGCTGGCCTGTCATCACCGACTCGCTCAGCAACTCTGCCATGATGGCTTCAAATTGCAGGCCTGAGGAAATGCTCCAGAAATAGCTGCTCTTTTTTCTTGTAAAGACTCATCATAGACTTAATACAACTCCACTACCAAAAATGGAGGGATCACCACAGACCTTTTTCCTTTTTTTGTCCGAGTCCAGAGAACAACTAGGGATATCCTGCTAACCACATTACTCATTTTGGGAGCATGAATCACAGGGCTAAGATCTGATTCACTGTTTAAATTCAACTTTTAGATACCATGGATTACAAGGAGTTAAACTCATTTTTGTAACTACTCAGTTTCATGAAGAGGAAGAAGAACAGCTATGTCTATAGGCCTTTAAAGAAAGACACAGACTTAGTTCTGAAATTAAACTGAGAACATCTTCACCAACTCCCAGGGAGGCAGTGCTCTGCAAAGTGTTCATTCCTAAGCTACCAGGAGCCCAGACCAGTGCGCCGTGGTCACAGAACAGCATCAGTGTTCTGACATCACTGTGAGGACTCACCTCCCGAGTATATTTACACACATACACACGTGTAACTTGGTGGTTCAGACAACTCACCAGTCTGTAAATTAACAAAAAGTGAACGAACAGCCCAGTCCTAAAGTCTAAAGATCTATCAGCAATCACAATGTCGACGCATTCGGCCAGGGAAAGGAAGGAGCAGTGTGATTTAACCGGATTTTCCAGTACCCGTGAGTCCAGGCCGCACTTCCTCCGCGGCAGTTCTCCATGCAGGTTCACGCCTAAATTAATCTCAAGCTCAGCAACTCAGAATGAGACAGCTTTTTGATAAAATACAAGAGGCAAGTTCTAGAGGATGAGGAATATTAGGCTTAAATTGAATTCACGGTCTTCAACACAAACCCTCAAGTGGAACCAAAAAGCACAAGTTCTAACCCACTGGATGGTTTCTAAATAATGGCTGATCTGACGGTATGCCAAAAGGAAACACCTATCACCTCCTATTATTCACAAAAAAATGACATTTTACGTAACAGCATAAACTGCTTTCCAGTGAAATTATGTTCCACCCTGAGTGTTTTTTGGTTTTTGCCTCAGATGATAATTCACCTATCCTTAAGATTATTTTTTAAAATGTCCGAGCAAATGTGGTAGACATAAAGCCACAGGCCACCATATACTGCAGCGCCTCCCAAGCAGTAGTCTCCCCCCCACACCCCCGGTGCGGCTGATCTTGTTCAGCATTTAGACAACAGTACACAGTGGGGTGCGCTATGGGAGCAGACACCTTCACCCTGGGGGAAGGTTGCCACCAATCTGGACGCAGAGCTCTGAGCACACAGGATGGCACCCGAGCCAGGCGGCCCCCAAGCCCAACGCATGCACCTCAGCAAGAAGCCCACCGTGCTGGCCCCTGGGTCCTGGACCTCACAGCCTTCATGGTGGCGGGAAACCCTGGAGCACCGCTCCCACTTTCACCCAGCTTTCACCCCTGCAGCCTGGCCCGACATGTCACACGAGTCACACGGCGGTGGCCTCCGTTCCAGCTCCTTCTTCCCAAAGCACGGCGAACGCTGGTTTTGGGGCAGAACTGCTGCCAACAACGTGAACACTCTGTGTTGCGGCCACCTGAGCATCCCACTGTGGCTCTGGCCATGATCCTGGCCATGATCCCCACCTTTGGTGGGTTCGAGCCCCGCATCCAGCTCTGTGCTGACTAGGATCCTCTCTGCCCTTCCCCTGCTTGTGTGCACTTTCTCTCTCCCCTCTCAAAGTACATAAACATTAAAAAAAAAATAAGTAAAACCTTAGAGTGTTTTAAAATACAAAACTCAGTTTCCACAGTAACTTAAAATAATAGGCAGAATATTAGATTTATTTTATAATTTATTTTAATAAGGTTGATTGGTAAACAAGCACTCAAATGTTTATTTGGTCTGGCAACACTAAATAGACAAACCATCTGATTCTGTTTGTCTAAAATGAATTCTAAAGTTTAATTTGAAAAATTCTTAGGGCGCCTGGGTGGCACTGGATAAGCGTCCAACTCTCAGTTCCAGCTCAGGTCATGAGCTCAAGGTTTCATGAGCTCGAGCCCCACGTTGGGCTCTGTGCTGACAGTGTGGAGCCCTTGGGACTTTCTCTCTCTGCCCCTCCCCTGCACTCCTTCTCAAAATGAACAAACTTAAATTTTTAAAAAATTCTTTAAATTTCTGAACACAAATGTTTCACTTAGCAGCTTCCCTATGCAACTTTATAAAGTAAAAGAAATTGGGGGTGCCTGGCTGGCTCAGTCAGAAGAACAGCTCAGGGTCTGAGTTCGAGGCCCATATAGGATATAAAGATCACTTAAATAAAAAAATTAATTAAAAGTAAAAAATTGCAATTTCTTACACCATACTTTACTATTAATTCTATCAGTGCAGTATATAAAATAATGTATGGAAAGGGTTTGTATTCACTTTGCACAATGCTAATAAAGTTTACTTGGTAAACAAATTTAACAGGACACTAAATTAAACAGTATGAGAAAATGAAAACAAATCCATTCAATTAGCATTTTCTCAGAAATAGTATCAAGAAAACAAAAAAAATCTTAAATTAGACTGCAACATCAAAATAAAGTTTAAAAATGCATACAAAATAGAATTGTACTAGAAAACGTTCACATAATGGGCAATCCTCACTTTTAAAGCATTTTTTTGTTCAAGCAGTAAATAAAACCAAACCTTAAAAAAAATTTTTTTTTAATGTTTGTTTATTTTGAAGGAGCGAGTGAGCGTGAGGAGGGGAGGGGGAGAGAGAGAGGGAGCAGAGAATCTGAAGCAGGCTCCAGGCTGTCAGCACAGAGCCCGATGCAGGGCTCGAACCCATGATTTGTGAGATCATGACCTGAGCCGAAGTCAGATGCTTGCTTAACTGAATGAGCCCAAGCCCCAGGAGGGGTCTTTGAAAGATGCAAGTGTCATTGAAGAGAAGGGCAAACCCTTCAGCTGCTCGCAGAAAACCTGTCTGCAGCTCAGGGTGGACACCGCAAGCACACACACAGAGTTGAAAATGCTGCGTAAACACAATGTTGAGTATACCTCTTCAGGGCCTCACCACCTATTACCTCTCCCCTAGGCTCCCAGAGTAGTTTTCTCACTGGGATCCCTTTTGCAAAAACAGAATTTCATTTCTCCTTCATTTAATTCTAAAGCAGTCAAATATTCATTGCCCATGCAACAAACTTAAAATAACCTGAAGTAGAACTATTATTCACTCATATCCAGAAAACATGCAGAATTTTTTTTTTAGGAGTCCTCGTTATTTAAGAACAACCTTGAACTTATAAAATTAACTTCAGAATACAGAAAGCAAATGCTCTGGCATCTCCTTAGCATGGAGCTGAAAAGCAACAGTAGTTATGCAGGGACTATAGACTCTGAAATCCATGTGCAATCTAAGTGATGTCATCTATCAGCAAATACATCAAGAGTACGGCGCAACAAAAAAGCAAGCTTGACCGTGAGCTTACTAGTTACCCTCGGCAGGTTCTCCAGGGACAGAGTTAGCAATAGAAGAGCAAACAGGATCACTTTCAAGAAAGGGAAGACTTGAGGACCAACCCTGTCCCAACCCAGAGTGGGACACAGCGAATCCTTAAAAACGATGCCTGCTACATAAAACCACAAGCAGGTGTTTATGAAATCAAGAGACTTCTGAGCACATAAAGTGAATTCAAAGAAAATAACTAAGAACAGCAGGAGAAAGAAACTATTACCTACGTGAATGCACGCGCCTCAACCCACACCACCCAGAACCAGGCGGGTCTTTTCTGGGAAAAATCACTGTTTGAGGAAGTGGAGGTAGTCAGGCTACTGAGAGATTAAGCTGTGCAAATTCCTACTTACAGAGTGATGGACACTAACTGGAAACTTCATATAGTTTCTGAACGCAAAGGTGGTGCTCTGTCTTCATACACAGAGGACGGTGCAGTTAATTTTACACGTTACTGTCTAGTAACTGTTAATTTCGTCCCCCATAAGAAGAGGTCCGTACCAGTCCTAACAGGAAAAGTCTGCACACCCTCCAGCTGGGAGGGGTTAAAAATGATCCTGTTACATCATCTGGAGCCCATCCAAACTGCACGATTTCAGAAACATAACCTGCATCAGTCTGAACATGTGTAGAGGAAAAACAGAAACATCTGTAATTTGGCCAACTCTTCCCCAGAGTTTGTTTTTTTTTTAATTGGGAAAAAAATAGTTATGCAGGGGAGTTCGGTACATTTTAACTGTGATCCCCACCACTAAGCATTACTTTCAGGCAGGTCTTAGACATCTCCATTATTAAGCGCATTTCTCACCTTAGCATGTGGCTATTTTTCATACACTTCCTCAGTCTACATATTTAACTAACATGTAATAATTGTTCCATTTTTTTGTACCATTCAATATCTTAATACCTTTTCTACCCAGAACTGCCCACTTTTTTGGTAACATATAACACTCTTCTCTGATAGCTAGAGGGCTCTGGTCCGGTTTTGCATTGGTCATTTATGATTTTATGTGGTTTTATTAAAAAATAAATGACATTTATTTTTCTAATTTTTTTTAATGTCTTTATTTTATTTTGAGAAAGAGACAGAGAGCGAGCGGAGGAGGGGCAGAGAGAGAGGGAGATACAGAATCTGAAGCAGGCTCCAGGCTCTGAGCTGTCAGCACAGAGCGGCACGTGGAGCTTGAACCCCCAAAATAAACAAAATTTAAAAAGGGACAACTGGGTGGCACAGTCAGTTGATCATCTGACTTCGGATCAAGTCATGACCTCACAGTTTGTGGGTTCAAGCCCCACAGTGGGCTTTGCGCTGACAGCCCGGAGCCTGCTTTGGATTCTGTCTGTCTGTCGGTCTCTTTCTCTCTGCCCTTTCCCACTTGTGCACATGCGCTCTCTCCCCCTCAAAATTAACAAACATTAAAGAAAAAAGATTTGGGGTACCTGGGTGGCTCAATCAATTGACCATCCAACTTTGGCTCAGGTCATGATCTCATGGTCTGTGGGTTCAAGCCCCACATCAGGCTCTGTGCTGACAGCTCAGAGCCTGGAGCCTGCTTGGGATTCTGTCTCCCTCTTCTCTCAAAAATAAATGTTTAAAATTAAAAATTAATTTAAAAAATATTTTATGTGGTTTTTTAAAAAAGTTTGCGTCCTCTTTTCCCACTAAAGATTTCTATATGTAATAATCAAGGCAGAAGCTGCTGAAATGCCACCAACACCTCGGATACTACTGTGGGCGAATCCATTTACAACTAAACCCAGTTTTCGTGAAATTGTAACTACCTATATCCCCGTGATTTATCACAGATAGAAAGTACTGTATGTTGCTTTAGGACATGTACAATGGCCTACTGAAGAATGACCGCTCAGGCAAAGCAAACACCTAAACTACCTCAAAGCCAAGTTATATACGTCTGGGGTTACCCTACCTAAGAACCCCCGAGAACACCTAGTCACTTTAGATATACACAAATATTCCCTTCGTCCTCCCACCATCTACACTGCTGCAAACCAGGCACATCCCCACTGTCACACACAGGAACAGGAATCAGGCCTCCATTGTCTCTGTCCCCACACACTATTTCAGAATCCAAGCCTCTGAACAAAATTCACATAATGCCCAACACCAACTCTGCTGTCAAAATATACAGCCCCGCCTTTAGGAAAATCTAACACGTTAAGATGTAAACTAGCAAAACCACCATTAAGGAAGACAAATGTAACTGATCACTTGCCTAGTGAAAGCATTTAATTAAGTATTCTTTAAAAAGTGATCCTGCAATATGAGGTCAAATGACATCAAATTGTCAGCCGTCACTGTTCTGGCTTAGAAATCCAGCACCTTTAGAGAGTCGACCTAGTAATTACAAACCAGATTCACAAAAATTCATTTTACATACCCCTTTTCAAAAATTATTTTTATTATTTATTTTAGAGAGAGTGCACATGCAAGCATGAACAGCGGAGGGGCAGAGACAGGAAGAGAGAATCCCAAGCAGGCTCCACACTGTCAGCACAGAGCCTGACATGGGGCTCCATTCCATGAAACGTGAGATCATGACCTCAGCCGAAATCAAGAGTCTGACATTCAACGGAATGAGCCACCCTAGTGCCCCAACATAAAACTTTCCAGCGGCCCAGCCAGGAGGGGAGGAAGCCCCAAGAGCCCCAAGCTGCCCTGCCCTCCAACACCGGCAGCAGCCCTGGCGGCCCAGTGTGGCGCACGCATCACCTGTGTGCAGGGGAGGGGCTGGCAGGTGTTCATCTGGAGAAACCGGCCACTATGCAAGAACCTAACCAGGTCCAGACAGGCAGGCCTGGCTGGTCCAGCTCTCTCACTCTACAGTGAAGCCCACTTAAGGAATAAATGCAGCAATGAAAATTTAAAAAAGAAACATCCAACCATACTCTGACAGAAAAGAAAGAAAGAAAGAGAGAGAGAAAGAAAGAAGCAAGCACACCCACTATAAAATCCTCAGAAAGAGTTATGTCATTACAAACAACAAAGGAAGAATGAGAACCGAGAGAAGCCCTGGAAATTAATGATGATAAAGAGCTTTATGGGAAAAGACAAAATAGTGATTAAAAACTTAAAAGGTAAGTGAAAGGAATCCTCCAGAAGGCATAACAAGACAGACAAGACAATTATAGAGTTATTTTCATTAGCAGGAATTCCAGAAAAAAGAAAACAAAACAGCCTGGAAGAAGTTATCCAAGAACTAACAAAAGGAAGCTTTCCCAGGACCAGAGGGCAGTCGGGACAATACTCCACGCATCTTTAAGGGGCATGTTCACACTGGAGACCGACTTTCCAAGCCATGAAATCTTTACAATGAATAATGAAAGGTACCTATCAATGCATATCTTTAAATTTAAGACACCCCCCCCCAAGATAAAGATAAAAATACTAAAATCCCTGCATTGGACTCTGCAATGAGCATGGAGCATGGATAAGATTCTCTCTCTCTGCCCCCCTCTGTTCCTGTCCACAGCTCTCATTCTCGCAAGATTAAAAAATAAAACAAACATCACTGAAATCCCCAAAGGAGCCAAAATGGCTTGAATTATTCAGTAAGAAAATCAGCAGCTAAAAATCAAATGGAGCATGGCCTTCAAAACTCTAAGAGAAAATGCCTTTCCTACAGCCTAACTGCCATCAAAGGTCGACAGAAATATTTTTAGATATAAAGGATCTCAGTGCAGTTACCTACCATGCACCCCTTTTCTCAGGAAACTCCTAAAGGACCAGCCAATTCTAGGAGTGAGCAAACCAAGGAAAGCGGGCAAGAGAACCAAACTATGAAGGGCAATGGGGGGGGCGGTGCTCAGGAGGACAGCATGGAACAGCCAGTGGAGAGCAGGGGCACAGAGCTGTTTCCAAGGGGGCGAAACACCAACAGAAATACTGATGAAAAAACCAGGCAATTAACAATTCCAAGAAAATATCAATGGGGCTCAGAAACTCTATACAGCCCTAAAGAGTCTTAGGAAAACAGTTACACAGGGGCACCTGGGTGGCCAAGACGGCTGGGCATCTGACTTCGGCTCTGCTCATGATTTCAAGGTCCTTGAGTCTGAGCCATGGTCGGGCTCTGTGCTGACAGCTCAGAGCCTGGAACCTGCTTTGGATTCTGTGTCTCCCTCTCTCTGCCCCTGCCTCCCTCACGCTGCCTCTTCCTCTCCCTCTCGAAAATAAACATTAAAAACAATTGTTTTTTAAGAAAAAGAAAAAAGTTATACAATTACTAAGAGGATTAAGGAAAGAATTGTAGGGAATGCAGAAAATTTAAGAACAGCAGTGGAGCAAGGAAGTAAGGAAGTAAGGAATTTCCTTACATATGTGAGGAAGGAAGAGATCTCCAAGGAGCTCCAAGTGTTTGCCTCTGGAAAATGCAAGCCAGAGATAAAGAAAAGTGGGCCGAGGCGCCTGGGTGGCTCAGCTGGTTGAGCGTCCGACTCTTGATTTCAGTTTAGGGCATGATCTCGTGGTTTGTGGGTGTGAGCCCCGTGTTGGGCTCTAAGCTGACAGTGTGGAGTTTGCTTGGGATTCTTGCTCTCCCCCCATCTCTCTGCACCTCCCCTACTTGAGCTGTCTCTTTCAAAAATAAATACTTTAAAAAGGAAGAAGAAAAGTGGACCAGAAATGCCTTTTACTTATAAACCTTATACTACTAAGAGATTTTCTAATTCCATGTTACTCCACTTAAAATTAAATATCAAAATATATATTCATATATGGGCTATGAAAATGAGAATCTACAAACCCCTCTCCTTGGCAGAATCCAGGAGTTTCTGCCCCTAGTGTCTCCTTTCCTGAATTTTCCAATTCTAATGAACAGGCATTACTTTTATAATAAAAAACTATTTTACTAAAAATCCACAAAATCAGATGCATGGGAAAGAAGAGGAAACCAGTTTCATAAATGTAAAAGGAAACCCCACACTCCTGCTGGCACGGGAGAGAGAGGACACTCCCCACGTCCCTCCCTCCTGGGTGGCAGGGTTTAGCTGAGCTAGTCCCCAGAAGTCCACCCCCATCACAGGCACTTCAGCACACGTGACAAGTTACCTTCCAAACAACTCTGTGGTCTACACCCAGGTCTCTGTGAGTCCGTGGGAGCACTCCGAACACAGAAAGCCACCTTTGCTCCGAAGCCCCAGCCTAACGGTGTATGTCAAAAAGCGCATCCCCCTTAATGTAGTTATTGATCAAATACAGACTTTACCTTAAAAACAAACAAAAACCCTCCTCACTGTAGGTTAAGCAAGCAACTCCAAGAGGAAAAATAAAGGTTTTATTTATTTAAAGAGGTTTTAATAAAATGTACCCTCAGTGGTCCCAAATCAGGACGCAGCTAAAGAACTTGCTAAGTGCAGTGACACAGTCCCCATGCAGGGAGGGGGACACCACAGCCACAGGTAGATGTGAAAATGTCAGTCTTTTCATAGACATCCCTGTTCACAGTGTTTTAAGTTTCCACATTATTCAGAAAAACATATGAAAGGTTATGATTCTTCTCAAGCTAAGAGCCAAATGAGGATTAAACTACTGACTTTTTCTTGTCTAAAATATTAAAGGAAAGAAGCAAAAGGACCATTGTGATTTAGACCAAACTTCTTTGTTTGCTTTTAGATGGGGTCAAGCCACCCCCTGCAGTACTCACTCCCAGGACACCTGGTGCCACAGGACCACAGAACAGCCAAGTCGCTTCAGGGCCCAAAGTTCTGGTTCACCTCAGAATCCGGAGCCCCTTCTGGGAGAAGCGTGCTGCCGGGTAACTGCACAGCTCTTCATGCCTCCCTCTAGCCAGCGCAACTCAACCAGTATGCAACTTGGGAGCCATAATTAATGGCTAAACTATGCTATTACTGAAGGCAGCAAGTTAAGTGTAAATAATCTTAAATCTTAACAACTGATTTTTCAAATGACTTCACTTTGTTTTGCTTTAAGCCAAAACTTCAGTTTTTGACAACTAAAAAGTTAGGCTTAAAATCTGCCTCTCCCCCCAAAACCCTTTAAGGTAGAAAGCAATTCAGATTTATGCCAGTAATACTATCTTAGGTTTTACATTATGTTTCCAATTATCCAGTAAAACTTACTACCCTACATTACTGGTTTGTTAGTGACCTTTCTCCGTTCACACAAAATTCGCTCATTATTCTTCTCAGGAAATAAATTAATCTCCATGTTCTATTTACTCTGTCACATCCACTACCTTCAAACTGTTTTTCTTCTGTCCCTGTACTCAACAGGGTCTCCAGTTTTTCCGCCTAAATCCTGAGGCCTTTCCTCCCCGGATGCCCACCCACTGAGCTGAGGGCGGGGGCACACTCCCATCTCCCCTCCCCCCTCTGTCACCAGGGAGCAGGACAGACTGAGGGATGGGCACCGGCCCCCTCCTCATAGAGAAAACACTCTAGTTGCAATTTCAGGTTTTCTTTTTTCTTTTTGCAGCTCAATCAACATTTAATGGCAATATTCCAAGCTCTTCATTTTTAATGAGAAATCATTTGGGTGACACTTACATATCAAGAAACCAGGAAACAGAACAGCCTTCTCCTTTAAGAAGCTACTCCTTTTAAAAACATCTCATCTTTATTATGGTAACAATATATATTACACTTTTAGTCTTCTACTGGGTAAGTTTGCTGGAGAAGCAAACATCAAATTATAGTAAGAAATGGTTTAATTCATCTTTAATCGATAAATTTCTGAGGTAGCTTTAAATAGAGCAGTGGAACATTCACTCCTGAAACAACATGTAGTCAAAAAAAAAAAAAAAACAAAGACAGCAAACCAATTACAGTGATCAATACCATCTGCAAGGCAAGCTCATTTAATCTTGGAATAGGGGCTGTTCAAGTATCTCTGGAAAAAAACTTTCTTAAACTGTGGATCAAGATACTCAATGTCACTTTTGGGGCACCTGGATGGCTCAGTGCACTGAGTGTTCGACTCCTGATCTTGGCTCAGGTCACGATCTCACTGATCTCACAGGTTCGTTCGTTCAAGGCCCTGTTTGGGCTCTGAGCGGACAGTGTTGAGCCTGCTTAGGAATCTGTCTCTCCCTCTCTCTGCCCCTCCCCTGCTTGCATTTTCTCTCCCCGCCCCTCTCAAAACAATAAATACTTTAAAAGAATACAATATAAGTTTTAATCAAATCACAGCCACAAGAAACCTTGAAGTTTTAAGGATTAAAAGTAATGTGGCCAGTTATTCAGAAAATGAAAAATAATATAAATGAAACAAAATGATCTTTAAGAATTAGAACATTATTAAAACAATGCAAATTCACAAACTTTTAAGATCACTGTATCATATTTCTTAAATCATAATTCCATATGGTGCGTTACATACAAAAAATTCTTTGTAACTATTACCATTAATAGTTACAAGGTATCAGATTCAATAAAATAAAATCTGAGAAGTAAAACCACTCCTTGTAACCAGAAATGTTATAGAATACTAATTCAGGAAGTTATTCAGCAGCTTATAAAGAAATAGGAAGTTGCTGACCACCTACTTGAAGAACTATTTCCTGTAGGAAAACTCTTAAGACAGCTGAAGAAGGCAGTAACTCTCAGAGTAACACAGACCAACAATTCTTGTAAAATAAAAGCCCAATACACAATGTTGAAAAACTCAGTTTTAAAATCGCTAACTCAGCAGCACAAACATCATACATAACAGACACACTGAGCTTTCGACCTATTCCCAATCACACCACAGCCTGGAGCAGCTACCACTGGTGGCACTTGTGAGCGAAAGATCGCTCTTCCCTGGAACAGGGGTGGGAGGTTCCAACCCACAACGACCAGCCAGCAGCCTGTGATCAGTCCTTCAGTAATTATACTGCCTTGAGACTAGAGACCAAGTGACTTCAAAAAGTCATTCATCTATGGTCACAAGGCAACAATTAGATTCCAAAGTCAGTATTTCTAAGTTTTCAATCAAATTACATTACCTTGCATGTTTGGAACATTCATAGGCAGATTTCTTCATGCTGTAGGACGCAAGTCTGAGCTTCCAGTATCCCCTCTGACCTTGGAGGCCTAGGTGTCTGTTTCTCAGAATCATAGACAATAGAAGGGCACACATTGCCCAAGGAAAGAGGGACAACCCTTGTAACACCCAATCGGGAAAGGCCAGTTAGCACCTTTAACATTTCTAAGGGCAGGCCTAGAGATAGAAGCTATGCCCTACGTGAGGGTCCTGAGTCCACTCTGTAATTGGTCAATACTCTAAATGTTGTGATTGGATCCCACCAGAAGTAACAATGTATGGTTAAAGTTACTGCCAATATTGATTGGCTATAATGATTGGACCCCTGTACCTGTGTCACAATTTCCTGTAACTCCCCCTTCCCAAACCCGTAAAGGCCCTACCCCGCCTTTGTTCGGGGCTCTCCGCATGGATCCACTGCCCCGGTAAAGTCTGTAAGCCCGAGCTTAGGCTCGGCCGGCCTAAGCCCATAATAAAACCGCCCTTTGCTTTTGCATGCGTGACTCAGTCTCCCTGGTAGTCTCTGGTTTTGGGGGGCGATATTAAAAATCTGGGCATAACAATGCCAAGTATAAATCTCAATCAACTATATACTTTGTAACTTGAAAACATCACGACTAGGATAAAAATGAACTTGGACAACAGCAACTTGGCTCCAGAAGCTTCATTTATCATCGCCCTTGCCTCACAGGACAGATTAGGCTCATTTACCTGTGAGGTACACCAAAGTCAGTTGTTTACGGCAACTCCTACCACCCAGGACATCATGAAGTGGCTAGCAACTGGAAGTGAACTAACTTTTTATAACTTCTCCAAATTATATATTGGTCATAAAGCAGACACTCTTTAAAAGAATATAAAATTTTATAAGTCCACAGTACCCAACTTCTACAAACCAATGCTTAAGGGGCCTTCAGTACAACTCCTGACAAATACCAATTAATCATGATTTGCCTTTTACTGACAAAGATCTACCTCTCAGGAAAAATCCTTGTATTTCTAAAAGGTTTGATAGGAGAAAATTATTCCCTGGAGTACAAAATCCTCATGTTTCTTATCATATAATACACCCAAGTTCACTTCTATGTGAGAGTCCCTCAAAAATCTTTCTTTTTATTTTTTTTCTTAATGTTTTTATTTTATTTTTGAGACAGAGCATGAGCAGGGAGGGGCAGAGAGAGAGAGGGAGACACAGAATCAGAAGCAGGCTCCAGGCTCTGAGCTGTCAGCACAGAGCCAGACGCAGGGCTCAAACCCACGAACGTGAGATCATGACCTGAGCCGAAGTCGGAGGTTAACCGACTGAGCCACTCAGGCACCCCTCAAAAATCTTAACAGTCGTTTTTGTTTAGTTTTAATTTGTTTTTCCATTTGTTAAGAACAATCATATTTTCTCTCTCCTCTTTTTTTCTTTTCCAGGTAAGCTTCTCTCTACTACAACCATTTCTCATACGGCATAACTTTCCATATTATTTTAGCCTGGCTTACCTTCCCTACAGACCCATTCGACTGGGGTATCTAGGGTGGAGTGATGTATTCGTGTATACCGTTCTTTAACCCATCTTTATCAATTTCATTAAAAGAAACATTTCTTCTCAAAGAAAAATACACTGCAAACTTTTTAAAATAAATTTATCAAGTATTCCAGCTTAAAACAAATGAAAATGTAGGCAGATGTCACCGATAAGCGATTAACACAAGAGACAAAAGACTAAGATGAGCACAAACGCTGCTCTTTAACCTTATACTTTTAGCTGCAGCATCAGTTAAAGACAGGAGGCAGGCAGCCTACTAGGCACTTTAAAAAACAAAAAAATCTACCCCGGTCTGCATGTGACCCAGCAGGGAGAGGTTCAAAAAGTACAGCTTTTCTTTTTCCTCCTAACAACCTGGTTGTTTCCATTCCTCTTCCCTTCAAGACACATCCCTCCCAGCTAGCAGCTCTTTCAATCATTTACTTTGGACGTCCGCTGGAGAACAAACGATCTTGCTCATGCAGATGAGTTTGCCAGACTTGTGTGTACTTTCCAGTCTCAGGCCCTTTATTGTTCTGGTTGAAACCTGACCCTTTCAAATGGATACCAGGACACCAGAAAATGAATTTTAAAAAAAAGTTACAGGAGAAGGGGCAAAAAAGAGTAGAAACTTTTCAAGATCAAACTTCTTTCTCTGCTCTTCTAAATAAGCACATCTCAAAACCCTATCTTACATTACCAACAACCCCACTCTGAAAGACAACATAAAATACTAAGACTCACAATAAAATAGTATCACTAATTGTATTATCTGATCTAATAAATAAATGTTACATTTGCCGTAGGAGGAGACAGTCAAGCAGATCAAAACTTGGATTGTTTTTCGCTTCATTATCTCAATCTGATCGGCAACTTTTTAAAAAACATCAATTTTGGTTTATAACAAGCACAGAGAAAAAAAGCCAGATAAAAATACTAAGGTCTTACCTACGAATTCCAAGTGAGAGGGGATAAAATTCTATTTTGATCTTTTCAGCCTTAATCAAATATTGTCATTTTGTTAAAGATAAAAAGGCTCACAAAAATAAATAACCCAGCAGCCTTATATTTGTTGTCCACAAGGAAAGGATTGTTTTGAGGACCTGCTATCTTGAAAGAAGTTTGCCACGGAGTGACTGTGTCAAGCGTGAAAAACTGAACTTCTCTTTACCTTGTGGGGGTGAGAAGGGATAATAAATCACCTGAAACTGCAGCTAAAGGGTCTGTCATTTCACCATCTAAAATACTGTAAAATCTGACTTGCAAAGTCCTGCTCCACCAGTGAGAGGTGGAAACTGGAAGTCGTGCCCTCCATTTCCCTAGACTTTGCCAGCCTGGAAATCTCATTACCTGAAAATTTTCAGAGTATTGTTTCAGATTTAAGCCACACTCATTAACAGGTAGGGAACGATGTCAAAATGAGAACACCCAAACTGCCATAAAAGAAAAGATTATTACAAGGCTCCGAACCAAGAATCAATCAAGCTTTCAAAATATTACCCAAGCTCAAGAAGGTTAATTAGGTCATATCCAACTGAAACACACACACACATATATATAAAAGTCTGACATAAAATAAAATAAAATAAGCGACATTTTATATCCCAACACCACCTTCATGTGTTCTCCGAAATACGTTTTCCTTAGAAAACTATCTCCCTCCATTACTGCCACTTACTTTAAGAAGTATCTCTGACCAGAAGAGGTCTTGGCCATCTCCCAGCCCGCAGGCAGAGGTACATCGTCGGGGATCTCAAAAGAAGACTGTCGCAGGTGCTGCGCAGCAGGTGTAGCCGAAGGGCCGGAGACCACGCCCGTGGGGGCCAGTGTCCCAGGAGACACGGCCCCTAACTGCAGGGAGGCTGGGGAGGAATGAGCTCGAACATGCTGGGGAGTCAGGGCTCCGGCACTGCCTGCATCAGTACTGGCCTATGAGGAAGATTAAAACAAAAAAAATTTTTTAATGATTTTTAAAGAGGGAGGGGTCCCTTTAAATTTCCCTGACAAGATTTTCATTGCAACCAAATATACGAGTACCAGAGGCAAAATTTTAAATGCAACACAGAGGAACGTACGTTTATAGTGGTGTGTTTTTAAATGGTTTATGTGATTTTAACGTGCATTTTTACAAACATGTGTCACTTTACTGATTAGCAGTCCACCTACCTTAATTTCCACCTCGTACACATCAGATGTGCCTTCTATAGAGTTTAGAGGGGAATAGTACAGAATGAATGGAACGTTCCTAAAATATGCTGAATTTTAGAAACTAATTTCTAAAGGACCAAGGCAGCATGGGTGCTCTTCTGAGTTCCAAAACATTCCCAGTAAAGCACAACCCAAGGAATATAACAACTATGCGTTCTTTTTCTTTTCTTTTTCACCTGGGTTTTAAGCAATATTTTCTTCCTAAGCCAAGCCCTAAGCACAGGACAACTGTCATCTTTTCTATGGACAAATGGTATCAATAAAACCATCACAAACTACGCAACTTTTAATGAATGTGAAAGATTCACAATCTTTCAAATGTTCTTACTAGAGACCTAAATGAAATGAAAACAGGACAGTGCAGTCGTGCCTAGGTGATAAAAATGTCAACAGTTCAAGTGCCCGGTAACAAGAATATACACACTTACATGTTTACAACAGTATAATTGCAGAAAAAACTTTGCAAGAGAACTCCAAAGATCTGAGTTCCAGTCCAAACTGACCCATGTGACAGAGATCAAATCTGAGTCTCCTCCTTGGTGTAACAGCTTCCCATGTATATATATACACACACATATATAGATGTCTATATATATACATACACAAATGAAGTTATATCCAATACTTTGTGAACATCAGTGTTTACGATCCACATTCATACTTTTTATAATTTGGCATAGCTAAATTCCTGATAAGAATTTGGGTTTGGCTAAGAAAAAAAAAAAAAGAATTTGGGTTTGGTTATTAAAGTAAGAATTTCCTAGATTCATATGGGGGAGACTGGATGCAGTCAGCTGAGGCATTTATGCCTTAATATTAGCTACAGTGCTGAGTTTCTGATCAGCGTAAACTTGAATTAGGAAATCACTAGCAGAAACAAAAATCAAACTTAACAGATGCACAACACTTAAGAAACTTATCAAAAGCAAACAAAAACAATAGATTATGAATAGTATGAATCCATAAACTGGCAGACAGAAATTCTCGTAATCCTTTACTAAAAGACTTTTTGGGGCCACTTTTCCGTTTGCAATTCTTTGTGGCTTACAGATGCCACAAAACGAGAAGTTCATCTTCCTGCGAGGACTACGCTTTCAAAGCACTGGAAGCAGCCTGCCGCAGAGCACACCTCTACCCTCGGCCAGGCCTGGGGCAGGGACACACCTGGGCCCTACCCCTCACAAAGGAAGCGGTGGTTCCCTGCTCCCGCCTAAGCCGGGGCTTCGCCAGCAAGGCAAGGAAGTTTCTTTGGGCCCCGAACCCCGAGCTATGCGGCAGCAGAGCGCAAACCAGGGGACCGGAGGCCGGAACCCTTCCTCCCGCTCGAGTGGCTGCACCAACTACGTCGCAGTATTTGGAAAACCAATTAACTTTTGGGCTAAGTTTCTACGCTGAAGCTTAGCCTGCAGCAAGTTCTTTTCAAAAAAAAAAAAAAAAATAGAGAAAGAAAGACGTGACCAAACCAGAGGACCCAGACCGTCGGAAGGCGAACTCCCTGGGCAGTGCGTCCCCGGCCTCCGGCTGGTCACCACCGCCCCGCACCGAGCGCCCGGGGTCCCACGGCGGGGAGGGGGCGCAGGTCCCGTCCCCGCCCGCCGCGGCCCCTCGGTCCCGCAGGGCCCCCCCGGTTCGTCCCCCGCACGTCCCCCCGGATTCCCCCCCAATCCGTCCGCCGCACGCC
>PJEM01003406.1:0-186629 GCA_004023845.1 Helogale parvula | reverse complement strand
AAAAAAAAAAAAAAAGGAAAAGAGGCAGCACTCCTGCACAGATGGGCATGGTTTGGTGTACCTAGATCTCTGGGGCTCCTCCCCAGGGCCCCACCTTGGTGCTTGTGGGGAGAAGAATGGCAGCACCTTGATCCTTTCTCAAACCAAGCATTGCAACCCACTCTTTTGGGTCTGATCTCCTGGCGATGCAGGAGGGCCAAGTTGTTTTTTTCCAAGCCACGCCTCCTTTCCAAATCCTAGTCCATTCACTTAAATGATACTGCCTGAGGTGAAATGTACTCCGGCTGGTGGGGGGTTTCTTTGCCAGGGTTCAACTAGGGGAGCAATTTCTTCTGGCACAGCCTCAATCACGGTGCCAATGCCAAGGAAAAAGTGCTAGCTGATGGGGACAGATCTCTCCCCAGCACCCTGTGGTTATAGATGGGATGACAGGATCTGTCTCCATCTCAGCCTGAGGTTTTTCTCCTCTCTAGAGACAGATCTGTGAGCATTTTCAGCCTCTCTTTCACTTCCCTTCATCTCTCCATGGCTCTGCATGTTCCCCAATCCTCTGCGTGGAGTTGTCTCTAGTCCAAGCCTCCGAGTTCCAGCCCACTTTTTTCTTCCACAGGTTGCTCTCACTCAGGCACCTATGAGGTTGTCTTCCTGTGGACTCTGTGTTTTTTCCTCCCACTCTTGTAGATCAGAGTATTGTGGCTTCAGTCCTTAGTTTGATAGATGCGGGAGGGCAAAAATAACAGTACTCCCTACTTCTCCACCATTTAGCCCATCCTCTCACATTTTAAAAAAATTTTTAATGTTTTAATTATTTTTGAGAGAATGATAAACAGCATGAGCAAGGGAGGGTCAGAGATAGGGAAATGCAAAATCTGGAAGATAAGCTCCAAACTCTGAGATCTCAGCATAGAGCCTGATGTGGGGCTCAAACCCACAAACTATGAGATCATGTCCCAAGCTGAAGCTGGATGCTCAACCAACTGAGAAACCCAGGTGCTCCTCTCACATTTTGTTTTTGATGCAGTGTAGATGTTTAATGCTTTGATTTCCTTCTTTAAAAACTATGTGCTTATGTTTAAAATGGAAATTACAGTGCAAAAGTATACTCAGTGAAATGAAATTATATGAAATATAACTTAAAGGTATTGCAAATTTTAGGTGATCACTTCATAATATTTATCATGGATATCTCTGAAAACTAAAAAATAAAGCACAATAGGTGAACTTTAATATAAGAAACAAAAGTAGTCTATAAAAGAACATTTTGTATATTAGCTATCATAATTCCACTTATTTTATTTTATTTATTTATCTTAAAAATAGTTTATTGTCAAATTGTTTTCCATATAAAACCCAGTGCTTCTCCCCACAAGTGCCCCCACTCCATGAAAATCACCTTCTTCCCCCATCTTCCTCCCCCTTCAGCCCTTGGTTTGTTTTCAGTATTTAATAGTCTCTCATAATTTGTGTCCCTCTCTCTCCCCAACTCTCTTCCCCCTTCCCCTCCCTATTGTCCTCTGTTAGGTTTCTCCTGTTAGACCTATGATTACAAACATATGGTATCTGTCCTTCTCTGCCTGACCTATTTCACTTACCATGACACCCTCGAGCTTCATCCACTTTGCTACAAATGGCCAGATTTCATTCTTTCTCATTGCCATGTAGTACTCCACTGTGTATATATACCACATCTTCTTGATCCATTCATCACGTGATGGACATTTAGGCTCTTTCCATGTTTTGGCTATTGTTGACAGTGCTGCTATGAGCATTGGGGTACATGTGCTCCTATACATCAGCACGTCTGTATCCTTTGTGTAAATCCCTACCAGTGTTATTGCTGGGTCATAGGGGAGGTCTATTGATAGTTTTTTGAGGAAACCCCATACTGTTTTCCAGAGTGGCTGCACCAGTTTACATTCGATCAAGAGTGAAGGAGGGTTCACGTTTCTCCACATCCTCACCAGCATCTATAGTGTCTTGATTTGTTCATTTTAGCCACCCAGACCAGCTTGAGGTCGTATTTCAGTGTGGCTTTGATTTGTATTTCCCTTATGATGAGTGACACTAAGCATCATTTCATGTGCCTGTTAGCCATCTGGATGTCTTCTTTGGAGAAGTGTCTGTTCAGATCTTCACCCATTTCTTCACTGGATTATTCAGTTTAGTGAGGTTTTGGCAGATTTTGGATACTAGCCCTTTATATGATATGCCATTTGCCACTATCCTTTCCCATTCTGACGGTTGCCTATTAGTGGTTTTTTTTGTTTGTTTGTTTGTTTCCTTTGCAGTGAGGAAGCTTTTTATCTTGAAGAGTTCCCAATAGTTCATTTTTCTTCTGGATTCCCTGGCCTTTGGGGATATGTCCAGGAGGAAATTGCTGTGATTGAGATCAAGGAGGCTGTTCCCTCCTTTCTCCTCTAGTGTTTTGATGGTTTCCTGCCTCACATTCAGGGCCTTTATCCACTTTGAGTATATTTTTGTGAATGGTGTAAGAAAGTGGTCTAATTCCATTCTTCTATATGTTGCTATCCAGCTCTCCCAACACCAACCTTTTGAAGAGGCTGTCTTTTTCCAGTGGATACTCTTTCTGCTTTCTCAAAGTTTAATTGGTCATACATTGTGGGTCCATTTCTGGGCTCTCTATTCTATTCCATTGGTCCATGTGCCTGTTTTTGTGCCAGTACCATACTGTCTTGATGATGAAAGCTTTGTACTAGAGGCTAAAGTCTAGGATTGTGATGCCTCCCGTTTTGGTTTTCTTCTTCAATATTGCTTTGGCTATTCATGTTTTTTTTGTGGTTCCATATGAATATTAAGATAGTTTGTTTTAGCTTTGATAAGAATGCTGGTGCAACTTTGATGGGAACTGCATTGAATATGTAAATTGGTTTGGGTAGTAATGATAATATAACAATATTTATTCTTCTGATCCATGAGCATGAAATGTTTTTCCATTTCTTTGTGTCTTCTTCAATTTCCTTCATAAGCCTTCTATAGTTTTAAGCATGCAGGTCTTTTACATGTTTGGTTAGGCTTATTCCTAATTATTTTATGCTTTTTTGTGCAACTGTGATTGGGATCAGCTTCTTGATTTCTCTTTCTATTGTTTCATTTTCGGTGTACAAGAATGCAACTGATTTCTGTACATTGATTTTGTACCCTGCAACATTACTGAATTCATTGATCAGTACTAGACTGCTTCTCGTGGACTTGATAGGGATTTCCATGTAGAGTATCATGTCATCTGCGAAAAGTGAAAGTTTGACTACTTCTTTGCCGATTCTGATGCCTTTTATTTCCCTTTGTTGTCTTACTGCTGATGCTAGGACATCCAACACTATGTTAAACAACATTATGTGAGAGTAGACATCCCTGTCGTGTCCTTGTTTTCAGGGGGAAAGCTCTCAATATTTCCCCATTGAGGATAACATTATCTGTGGGCTTTTGATAAATGGCTTTTATGATGGTTAAATAACTTCCTTCTATCCCGACATTCTACAGTTTTTTTTTTAATTTAACGTTTTATTTATTTTTGAGACAGAGAGAGAGCATTAACGGGGAAGGTCAGAGAGATAGGGAGACACAGAATTGGAAGCAGGCTCCAGGCTCTGAGCTGTTGGCACAGAGCCTGATGCAGTGCTTGAACCCGGGATTGTGAGATCATGACCTGAGCTGAAGTCGGAGACATAACCGACTGAACCATTCAGGTGGCCCTCCAGGGATTTTATTAAGAAGAGTTGTTGTATTTTGTCAAATGCCTTTTCTGTCTCTATAGACAGCATCATAAGGTTTTGTTATTTTTTTTTGTTAATGTGATATTTCACATTGATGGATTTGCAAATATTGAACCAGGCTTTTAACCCAGGAATGAATCCCACTTGATCATAATGGATAATTTTTTATATGCTGTTAAATTCTATTTGATGGTATCTTGTTGAGTATTTTTTGCATCCGTATTCATTAGGGATATTGACCTGTAGTTCTCTTTTTTTGTTGGGTCTCTGGCTTAGGAATTAAAGTGATATGTGCTTCGTAGAATGAGTTTGGTAGTCTTCCTTTTATTTCTATTTTTTGGAATAACTTGAGAAGGATTGGTGTTAACTCTGCTTTTAATGTCTGGTAGAATTCCCCTGGGAATCCATCCGACCCTGGACTTCTATTCATTGGGGGATTCTTGATAACTGACTTGATATCTTCACTGGTTATGAGTCTGTTCAAATTTTCTTTCTCGTCTCGTTTAAATTTTGGTAGTGCATGTGCCTTTAGGAATTTGTTCATTTCTTCTAGATTGTCCAGTTTGTTGGCATATAATTTTTTATAGTAATCTCTGATGGTTGCTTGTATTTCTGAGGGATCTGTTGTAATAGATCCATTTTCCTTCACGATTTTGTCTATTTGAGTGTCCTCTCTTTTCTTTCTGAGGAGCCTAGCTAGAGGTTTATCAATTTTGTTTATTTTTTCCAAATACAAACTCTTGGATTCATTGATGCGTTCAATTCTTTTTGTGAGTTTTTTCTTATTTAATTCTGCCCTGATCTTTATTATTTCTCTTCTTTTGCTGGGTTTGAGGTACACTTGCTGTTCCCGTTATGGTTTCTTTAGGTGCTCTGTTAGGTTTTGAGATTGTGCTTTTTCTAGTTTGTTGAAATAGGCCTGGATTGTAATAAATTTTCCTCTTAAGACTGCCTTTGCTGCGTCCCAGAGAGTTTGGATTGTTGTATTTTCATTTTCATTTGTTTCCATATATTTTTTTAATTTCCTCTCTAATTGCGTGGATCACCCAGTCATTCTTCAGTAGGGTAGTTTTTAACCTCCACATTTTTGGAGGTTTTCCAGACGTCTTCTTTTGGTTGATTTCAACTTTCATAGCATTGTGATCTGAAAGTGTACTGGTATGATCTCAATTCTTTTGTATTTATGGAGGACTGTTTTATAACCCCATATGTTGTCAATCTTGGAGAATGTGCCATGTGCACTCAAGAAGAAAGTGAATTCCATAGCTTCAGGATGCAGAGTTCTAAATATATCTATTAATTGTGTCTGTTCCAGTTTGGCATTCATGTTTATAGTTTCTTCAGTGATTCTTTGCCTGGTTGACCTATTAATTGTTGTAATTGGGGTACTAAAATCCCCTGCAATTGGCACATTCTTATCAATAAGATTGCTTCTGTTTGTGATTAGTTATTTTATGTATTTGGGGGCTTCCAAATTAGGCGCATAGATGTTTATAATTGTTATCCCTTCCTGCCGTAGAAACCCTGTAATTATTAAATAATGTCCTTCTTCAACTTTTGTTACTGCCTTTACTTTAAAGTCCAGTTTTAACGATATAAATATGGTACTCCAGCTTTCTTTTGGCGTCCACTCACATGGTCGATATTTCTCCATACCCTTACTTTCAAACTGGAGGTGTCTTCAGGTCTAAAGTGGGTCTCCTGTAGACAGTAAATAGATGGATTTTGGGTTTTGATGCATTCTGCTACCCTGTGTCGTTTGACTGGAGTATTCAGTCTTTTTACATTCAGAGTTATTATTGAAAAATATGGATTTAGATTCATTTTGTTCCCTGTAGAGTGTATGTTTATAGTGCTGTCTCTGGTACCTTATATTCCTTGCTACATTTCCCTCATAGAGTCCCTCTTAGGATTTCTTGTAGGGCTGGTTTGGTGGTGATGAATTCTCTCAACTTTTATTTATTTGGGAAAACCTTTATCTCTTCTATTTTGAATGACAGTCTTGCCGGATAAAGAATTCTTTGTTGCATATTTTTTCTGTTCATCACCCTGAAGATTTCCTGCCATTTCTTCCTGGCCAGCCAAGTTTCATTAGATAGGTCTGTAACCACTCTTAGAGGTTTCCCTTTGTATGTTAAGGCCCTTTTCTCCCTAGCTACTTTCAGAAGTCTCTCTTTATCTTTATATTTTGCCAGTTTCACTATGATATGCTGTGCTGAATGTTAGTTTACGTTACGTCTTAGGGGGGTTCGGTATGTCTCTTGAATTTCAATGTCTTTCTCCTTCCCTAGATTGGGCAAATTTTTGTGTATAATTTTTGCAGCACCCCCTCAGGACCTTTCTGTTTTTCTTTTTCTTCAGGAACTCCAGCGATATGGATGTTGTTCCGTTTGGTTGTATCAGTCAGATCTCTGATTCTCCTTTCGTGCTCTTGTGTCACTTTCTCTCTCTTTTTCTTGGCTTTTCTTTTGTTATAACTGTGTCTTCTAATTCACCTATTCTCCTCTCTGCTTCTTCAGTGTGTGCATTGGTCACCTCCATCTTATTATTCACCTCATTTATCACCTTTTTTAACTCGTCACAGCTATTTTGAAGTTTCCTTGTCTTTGTATCAATATCTTCTCTGACAGCTTCTATGCTTTTTTTCAAGCCCAGCGATTAATTTTATGATAATTGTTCTAAATTCTTGTTCAGTGTTTTGCTTGTGTCTCTTTTGAGCAGTTCTGTCACTGTGATTTCTTCCTGGAATTTCTTTAAAGAGAGTTCTTTCATTTCGTCATTTTGGCTAGCTCTCTGTCTCTTAACAGTTTTAAAAGCTTTTTCTGCACTGTGTGCCTGTTAGTAGGGCTCTATTAAAGAAGGCTCTTTGACTGTACAGGGCCTGTTGTTTCAGGAGATGTTCTTTGAATTTTATCTCAGTTTCTCTTGTTGTGCTTGTATTTAATATACTTCCTTAATCAGTGATATTTGAGACTTTCCACTATGTGTGCTTTGGACTGGTTTTTGAGGTAGCCTTGAAAAGGAAAACAGAGAGACAAACACACAGGGAACACCAGCATGCAAAGGCACTGACAGATACGGTTATCAAGCAAACCAATTGGGTAAGGGAAAAAAAAAAGAAACAGGAAAAAAAAGAGAGGAAAGAAAAGAGAATAATAAAACTGGGAGCACAGAGACAGCCAGAAATATAGGACAGTCTGAGAGCCTAAACCCTGAGGTGGTTAAAGATAAGAATGAGATAAGTGAAAAATATCTGGATGGTAATGGTTGATCTAACCACAACAGTGTTAAGTATTGTTCTTTCCCAAACTCTAGGGGGGAAAGGAAGAGAAGGATGAAATAGGAAAGTAGAAAATTGGAAACAGGGGAAAATTATAGAAGCTTAAAAAGTAAAAATATTTAGGATAGAAAAAAATTGAAAAAAATTAAAAATAGCACAAAGAGAATATCCAGCTCTCTAGCGTGGATGGACCTGGTTCGTTGTAAGAATGTCTGGTCTCTGGGCCTGTTCTCTGAGGTCCTGGCTTAGTGGATGCAGGGCAAAGAATGGTGGCACCTCAAGTCCCTCTCAGACCATGTGTTTCCAGCCACTCTCTTGAGTCCAACCTCCCTGTGCCATGGGCGAATCAAGTTGTTTAGGTTTTCTAAGGTCTGCTAGGCCTTCAAATACTAGTCCATCCACTTTACAAGTTTCTGCCACCGTTAAAATATCCTCTGGCGGCCAGGCAGCTTTCTGGTAGTAACTGCGCAGGGGAATTGGAGAACCAGCCCTTCCCTGGCTCCACCTGAGGTCTGTGGGTTGTTGTGCCCACCGGAACACAAGCCCGCTAAGGTCTGGGATTGCCAGGCCCACAGGATTAACAAGCCCACTGAGGGGGTCAGATTTCTCTCCCTGTGCCCAGAGGCTGCAAATGGAAAGTTAGTCTCTCTGCTGCACCACCAGCTAAGGTCTCCTTTCAGTATCTCCTCTTCACCTCGGCTTTATACCTCCCCGGAGTCCGGTTTGCACCCAGGGTGCTGCACTGTCATCTCGCGTGTAGCATTGCCAACTTGAGGGCAGCTCTCAAAATTCTGTGCCTACCCGCAGGGCAGTGCTGCACACTTGCGGCCCTGCACGGTGTTGTGCAGCCTCTGGACCCGCACTCTCTGTGGACAGGGGCTAAGTCTCTGGGCACTCTCTTTCCCAGCTGCTTTGAGCCAGTGCTTCCTCCTTCAGAGTCCCTGTTTCCAGTTTTCACTCACTTACTCTGGCATCCGTGGGACTGATATCAATAAAGGGTCAGTGCACGCCTCTCCCTTCCTGGAGATCAGAAATTTGTGGCTTTTAATTTCTCTCAGTTTGATGTTTGCAGGCGTGTGGAGGTAACATTGTTCCCTACTTCTCCATCATCTTGATGCATCTCATTTACTTTATTTTATATTTTTGTGTCATGGTAAAGTATAAACCATTATTCCGAATTTGGTAACAGTTTTTATATTAAAATAAATTTACCTAAAATATACATGGTATTTGGATAATCTTTTCATCCTGTGATTAATCTTGATGTTTCAGAATCCTTTATCAAGTAGACAAGAGAAGGATGAAATTTGGTTCTTTTATTTTTCTTGTTTCCCTTATTTTATTGAGAGTCCTGTTAATGACTGGCAATCTTCTGAATCCTCTTTTGGCCCTTCCTGTCAATCCTAAAATTGTGAGGCATTCGTTGTTTAGTATAAATAGGACTTTTAAAATGTTTACCAAATATATTGCTTCTTTATTATTTTCTTCTCTGCTTCTTTCTCTTGGCTCTGGTCCCCATCCCTCCAATCACTACAAGGAAAAGCTGGTATAGGAACTCCAAAGGTATTGGACTACAACTAGACTCAGTGATGATAATCAAGAATTAGCTCCGAGCAAATGCAAATATAAAACATATTAAACCTATGTTCTTATTTCAGTTTTGATTGCCTATGTGTCTAATGTTATGAAACCAATGCATAAAAATGCCAACCAACAAAACAAAAACTGTGGGGGTTTGACTATTCACCTTCTAAAAATATTACCCTTAAAAAGAAATCAATCTCGGTGAGCCTGGGTAGCT
Source organism: Helogale parvula (assembly GCA_004023845.1). Lineage (NCBI taxonomy): Eukaryota > Metazoa > Chordata > Mammalia > Carnivora > Herpestidae > Helogale > Helogale parvula. The sequence continues at coordinate 177,814 of PJEM01003406.1, read as the reverse complement.
CAGTAAGTTGATGGCTGGGTGGCTCAGTCAGTTGAGCATCCGACTGTGGCTCAGGACATGAGCTCGTGATTTGTAAGTTTAAACCCCACATTGGGCTCTGTGCTGACCTCTCAGAACCTGGAGCAGGCTTCAGATTCTCTCTCCTCTCTCTCTACCCCTCCCCCAGTCACACTTTCTGTGTGTGTCTCTCTCAAAAATAAATTAAAAATTAAAATAAATGAATCAATTTAAATTTTAATTTAAGTAGTCAAATTTTGTCATCATTTAAAATTTAATTTAGAAAAAACTTAGTTCTTGCAGAATTTAAGGAATATTTTTGTTGCTTATAGTAGGGCATAACCCATAACGTCTTTGCAATTATCTAGATATAAGTTGGATCTGATCAAGGAATTGAATCCTTCCACTGTGGTCATCTTTTTAATGTAACTATCATTTTTATTGATTTATATTTCATTCACTCTTGGCATCTTTTAACAATAGTCTTTTAGTTAGAAAAAAATATATTGCTAATGAACACTTCTATAAGTGTAATGGAGTATTTCATTGTGTTCCCTGTACATGAGAAACATTGGATTAGGTCTCTTTGTGGTATTTTGCCTAGGTTTATGGGAAAGTCTTACAGAAATAAACTAAAAGGTGAATATGTGATTAATGCTTGAGATGTCTTCTGCCAAAAAGAGTATCATTTTATGCTGGAGTCCTGGTTTGACCAGTCCAGGGGTACCCTGAAGGAGGGCTGGCATCAGCGTGAATGAATGGACAGACAGCTCAGGTGAACCAATATGGATGGCTTATTGAGTTTTTTAGCAAGCTTATATATGCTTTCTACTTTCTATATGTTTGAGTCAAGCTTTTGTTTTTGCACTCAGAATGATCTCAGGGAATTCATCTGTGAGAAAACTTTCTGGTTATTTCCTTGCATTTCTGCTCTTTAACTTCAAAGAATTAATCTTTAATCTTACTATTTGTATGCATGACAAGCTAGAAGGCTAGTTATTTTTTATATTTATTTTTTAAATTTTTATAGCTAAAACAAGTAGAGCCTATCCTTTAGAGAAATTGGAGCATGAATGCTTTCTTAGTTTTTGCCCACTGTAAACTGTTTACTGGGGCATTTTGTCTTCAAAGTGCCTTTAATGATTAACTGGAAGCTAAGTTATAAGGAAAGGCCCAGTAAGAAAAATAAGCTGATTGAATAAGCTGATTGATTAGCAGAAGAGATATCAATAGCTTTGCTTCCAGAGAACCTCTGTGCAGTCTTCTCTTGTCGACCCCTTGGGGTATGCCATTAGGTGGGTGATGAAGTTAGGCTTCTGGCAATTTTATGCAACTATATTGATATATTTTGCAAGACAAACTTTCAACCATCTAGGTTTGGAATGAGACTGTTAACCCATTGTTCATAGGTCACAAAGCAGTTAACTGAGGTCAATAGCTCTGAGTCACTATTCCTCTTGGCTATATTCAAGCTGATAGCCCATGGCCAAAAGATAGCTTTTCCCATTATCAGTTTCTCAGCCCTTCATTTCACCTACAGGATTAATGATTTCAAATAAAGTATCCAAAACAAACTTTCCTTCTACTAATCATCTAAGTGTTTCCTTAGTATGATATGTGTTTGCACGGGCACCCTCCTACACTGTTGGTGGGAATGTAAACTGGTGCAGCTGCTCTGGAAAACAGTGTGGAGACTCCTCAAAAAACTATCAGTAGAACTCCCCTATGACCCAGCAATAACACTGGTAGGGATTTACCCAAAGGATACAGAAATGCTGATGCATAGGAGCACATGCACCCCAATGTTCATAGCGGCACTTTCTACAATAGCCAAACCATGGAAAGAGCCTAGATGTCCATCACCTGATTAATGGATCAAGAAGATGTGGTATATATATATACAATGGGGTACTATATGGCAATGAGGAAGAATGAAATCTGGCCATTTAGAGCAGAGTGGATGGACCTCGAGGGTGTCATGCGAAGTGAAATAAGTCAGGCAGAGAAGGATAGATACCATATGTTTGCACTCATAGATCTAAGAGGAGAAACCTAACAGAGGATCATAAGGAGAGGAAGGGGGATAGAGAGCTGGGGAGAGTGAGGGACACAAATCATGAGAGGCAACTGAATACTGAAAATGAACCATGGGCTGAAGGGGGAGAGGGAGCGAGGGAAGGGGATGATGGTCATGGTGGGGGACACTTGTGAGGAGAAGCACTGGGTGTTATATGGAAACCAATTTGAAAATAAACTATTAAAAATAATAAATAAATAAATAAATTTAAAAAGGATATGTGTTTGCATTTTTAAAAGTCTTTTTATTATACTCTTTATTTATTTTTTTATTAATAGTTTATTGACAAGTTGGTTTCCATACAACACCCAGTGCTCTTCCCCACAAATGCCCCCCTCCATGACCATCACACCCTTCTCCTTTCCCCCTCCTTCTTCAGCCCTCAGTTTGTTTTCAGTATTCAAGAATCTCTCATAATTTGCTTCCCTCCCGCTCCCTAACTTTCTTTTCCCCCACTTTCCCCTTCCCATGGTCCCTTGTTAGGTTTCTCCTGTTTGACCTATGAGTGAAAACATATGATATCTGTCCTTCTCTGCCTGACTTATTTCTTATCTGAGTGATGGTTCTTAAAATAATACCATGATTCCAATCAAGATCAGTTGTTTGCTGCTGAGCCCTAATGGATATGTGAAATTCATATATATATATTTAAATTTGTTTACTTTTAGAGAGAGAGAGAAGTGTGAGTTGGGAAGGGACAGAGAGAGAGAGAGAGGGCAGGAGACAATTCCAGACACGTTCTGTACTGTCAAGCCCCTGCAACATGAAATCACGATCTGAGCCAAAATTGGACAGTTAATGAACAAAGCCACCCAGGTGTCCCCATACACAAGATATTTAAGCTATAATGATTACCAGGCACTATCCCTTTTAAAAAAATCTATGTGATTTTATCAAAGAGACTCTGTACCAATTAGAGGCAATATCATAGTACTTTTAAATTAATATATTTAAGATTTTGAGTTACTCTGAAAGGGAGTTTAATAATAATCTGCACTAACTCTGCTCCTTATCCTAGAGGATATGTTTCAGGACCCCTAGTGTATATCTAAAACAGTGGACAGTACTTAACCATATGTTTACAATGTATTTTTCCTATATATAAATTTCAATATTTGTAAATTAAGCATAGTAAAAATTAGCAATTATTAAAAATCAAATATAACTTATAACCATATACTGTAATAAAAGTTGTGTGAATGTGTGTGGTCTCTTTCAAAATATCTTACTGTACTGTATTCACCTTTCTTCTTTTGATGGTATGACATAATAGAATGCCTAAATAATGAGATAAGGTGGGGTGAATGTCATAGGCATTTGTGACGTAGTGTTAGGCTACTATTGGCCTTCTGAAAGTACATCAGAAGAAAGATCTATGATGTGTCACAATAGGACTTCTTCAGGGGCTCCTGGGTGGCTCAGTAGATTAAGCGTATGACTTGGGCTCAACTCATGATCTTGCAGTTTGTGGGTTGGAGCCCCAAATCAGGCTGTGTGCTGACAGCTAGCTCAGAGTCTGGAGCCTGTCTTCGCATTCTCTGTCTCCCTCTCTCTCTGACCCTCCCCTGCTTGTACTGCCTCTCTCTGTCTCTCAAAAACAAATAAGAACATTAAAAATTTTTAAAAAGAGGACTTCTTCATAACTTGGAACTCTCTTAAATCTAAATGTATTTATCTAGTATCCAAAATATACAAGGAGCTTACTAAACTACATGCACGAAAAATGAATGATCCAGTGAAGAAATGGGCAGAAGACCTGAATAGACACTTCTCCAAAGAGGACATCCAGATGGCCAACAGGCACATGAAACGATGCTCGGTGTCACTCATCATCAGGGAAATTCAAATCAAAACCACACTGAGATACCACATCACACCAGTCAGAGTCGCTAAAATGAACAAATCAAAAGACTATAGATGCTGGCGAGGATGTGGAGAGACGTGCACCCTCCTACACTGTTGGTGGCAATGTAAACTGGTGCAGCCGCTCTGGAAAACAGTGTGGAGACTCCTCAAAAAACTATCGATAGAACTCCTCTATGACCCAGCAATAGCATTGTTAGGGATTTACCTAAGGGATAAAGAAGTGCTGATGCATAAGAGCACATGTACCCCAGTGTTCATAGCAGCAATTTCTACAATACCAAATCATGGAAAGAGCCTAAATGTTCATTAACTGATGAATGGATCAAGAAGATGTGGTATATATATACAATGGAGTACTATATGGCAATGAGAAAGAATGATATATGGCCATTTGTAGGAAAGTGGATGGACCTTGAGGGTGTCATGCTAAGCGAAATAAGTCAGACAGAGAAGGACAGATGCCATATGTTTGCATTCATACGTCTAACGGAGAGACCTGACAGGGGACCATGGGGAGAGGAAGGGGGAAAGAGAGCGGGGAAGAGTGAGGGACACAGATCAAGGGAGACTACTGAATACTGAAGTCGAACCATGGACTGAAAGGGGAGGGGGAGAGAGGGAGGGGGTGATTGTCATGGTGGGGGGCACTTGTGGGGAGAAGCACTGGGTGTTATATGGAAACCAATTTGACAATAATCTATTATAAAAAAAAAGACATCATATTATTCAAGTACTCCACTCAATGAAACAGTTTTCTTACTAAAAACAGAATGCCGTTGAATTTGATAACAAAAGCTGTGACACTTTACTGATATGACATGAGTCAGTGATTCATGCAAATAAGTCTCACTTATATTTATTTACTACTTAATATTTTCCAAAGAATACTTAACATAATTTTATTTGATCCACAGACAAGTACTGGGAAGGAGACAGGAAAATTTTTTTCTTTGCAAATAATGAAACTCAGCTCAGAGAAAGGAAGTGGCTTGTCTTATGTGTAAGATTTTCCTACAATGGCAGAGCTGAGATTAAACTTTTGTCCATTGAGTTCAAATCTTTCCTTCAATGCGCAAGACTGAAAGTAACATTCATTAATGTTATTTTGTGTCACAGGCTACTTAGATATTTATGTGTATTATCTTATCTGCAATTTACAAATGAGGAAATCAAGCCTATGTTAAGTTAGGTATCTTTAACCAAGTTAACACAATCAGTGTGTGGCAGAGTCAAACTTTCCACAATGGTTCTGATTCCAGAGCTTGCATTCTTAATCACATTTTTTGTAATTTCCTCCACCATCACAGGAAGGATTTTAATTAGGTATAATTACATCCATTTTCACTTTACATTTTTTTAATGTCTGTATTTTATTTTGAGAGAAAGAGAGACAGACAGAGAGCGAGTGGGGGAGAGGCAGAGAGAGAGGGAGACACAGAATCCAAAGCAGGCTCCAGGCTTTAAGCTCTCAGCACAGAGCCCAACCCAGGGCTCGAACCCACAGACTCTGAGATCATGACCTGAGCTGAGGTCGGACGCTTAACCGACTGAGCCAGACAGGCTCCCCCATTTCCACTTTTCATCACACTAACCTAGAGAACAGACAGGTACTTCTCCATCAGGTAAAACTATTGTTTTTCCTTTTTAGTTTTTAATATAGTTTTATTTTTTAAAGTAGGATTTAAATTTTTTAATGTTTATTTATTATCGAGACAGAAACAGAGCATGAGTTGGGGAGTAGCAGAGAGAGAGGGAAAGGGAATCTGAAGCAGGTTCCAGGTTCTGAGCCGTCAACACAGAGCCCAATGTGGGGCTCGAACATACTAATCATGAGATCATGACCTGAGCCAAAGTTGGATGCTTAATCGACTGAGCTACCAAGAGCACTTAGTTTTAATTTTTAAATAATATCTTCTAAATCTTCAAGTTACATTTTCTACCTTTTAATCATTTTTTAAAGTCTATAAGTTTTCTTGTTTCTGTTTATGTTTTTAAATAATAACATTTTGGATGTCTTATCTAATCACAAGGCATATATTCTTAATGAGGAAAATATAGAACAGAAAGGAAAAGAAAAATTACTTCAGATACCACCAATGTGAGATAAATACAGTAAAGGTTAACTTTTTTGTATTTGTAGAAGTAAAGATAAAGACCATGCTCTGTGCTTTCATATATTTAATGATCACAAAATCTCACAAGTGGTACTATTCTTATGCCTATTTATAGATTTAAAAAAGTGAAGTTCATATAAAATAATTAGTTGTTAACATTTTTCTGATAAAAGGCAAACCATAGATACCAACTGAGGACTATTTACCTGTCCAGGTGTGTCTCTCTGGAATCATACTTTGTATTATTACTTCATAGAATATTTTTGGCCTTCAATCGAATTACAAATATTTTCCTTAGTTGATAAACTTCAACATGATTTTTAATGACAAGCTAGAATTCTATCATAAAAATATAATTTATTTAGGGACACTTGGGAGCCCCAGATCGTTAAGCATCTAACTCTTGGTTTTTACTCAGGTCATGATTCCAGGGTCATGGGATCGAGCCCCATTTCAGCCTCTGCCCTGAGCCTGGAGCATGCTTAAGATTCTCTCTCTCTGTCTCTGTCTCTGTCTCTCTCTGTCTCTCTGTCTCTGTCTCTCTCTCTCCCCCTTCCCTCTGCTCTTCTTTCATGCTCATGCACTCTCTAACAAATAATAAAAAATATATATATAATTTAAACAACTCCTTATTTGGGAGGTATTATGATTGTTTCCACTTATTTTTTATGCCACAGTATTTCAACGAAATGTCCTTGTGTTGCTGCCCCAAAGTCAATATTCCACATTTTTTCAAGCATAGTATCCATGCTAGGTCCATGTATGACTATGCTTGGTACCCTTTCTGTATCTTTCTTGAGAGAAGCTCTCCATCTTCAGGCCTCATTTATGTGGGTGCCTTATCCTTTAGGATTCTTAGTGACATTGATTTCAAGTGCTGCATTTCAGTGATATTGATTCACAGTACAGTAGCTCTGAGTCTTTCTTGACCTTCATGTTTGCTTTATCCTCACTCCTAAATATTGACAAATTGAAACACTCAGGTTCTTGGTTGTATGAATAAGAATAAAGACTGGTTAAATTAAGAATAAAATACATATGTTGAAAGGATATTAGGAAGCTGATGGATAGATGGAAGAAAGAAGATGAAAATAAGCAGGAGTCAATGGTAAGCAGCCAATGTAATGTCAGAGAAATAGTGTGGTTGGGTTACCATATGACCACCACCAAAAACATTTCTTTCACAAACACTTAGTGCCAGCACTTCTTCCTTGAATAGTTTATAAATTCTCCCTGCTTCATTGTAATATTCTTTTAATCCTCAGTCTCAGTTAGATGCATCCAATTGCACCTATGCTGTGTTCCCAGATGCTCCTTGGTTTCCAGGGACTAAGGGGAGGAAGGATTTTCCTACTATGGTTTCTACAATAGTAAATAAATCCAATAAACAAGAGATATGAGACATCCAATAAATAGGAGATATGAGCAATTTCTCTAAAATAGGTGGGGAATTTGAATGCTAGGAAGTCACACAAGTGACAATTACTCATTCCAGTGGTGTTTAGAAGGTTGTACTATCTCATATAGAACAGTTATTAAATGGTTCCTCAATATCTTTAATTACTTTTGTTCCTTTTTTCTATACATATAAAAAGTGCTGCCAATTTGTGACTTAAGAATGGCACATATCTTTATGTTCCTCACTTGATACAGAGTCCTCTCTAGTTTCATGTTATTTTGTTAAGTCTTCACAAGCACTGCAAATGTTATAAAATGTTCACTTTAAACAAATGAATGTATTTAAAACACAATGTGCTATATGTATAACAATATGTGGAGACAATATGAGAAATCTAAATTTGAAGATGCCTTGTGTAATTATAAGGCCTTGGCCAAAATGACCCTTCTGTGCAACCTTCTGTTCAACTTCTTCCTCTAGCAACTGCCACCAATAGGCAATTTTTTTTTGATGATTGAAATTAATTATGTAGAAGAAAGACCCTGGAAGGAAGGATTAAATGCTACTATTCAAATCTACACTTTTCTACAGGATCTTCTGTTAATGTATTAATTCAAGAGATCCTGGAATGTTTGTAATATTGGAATAAAGTCAGGCAAATATTGAGTATAATGGTAAGCCGAGCCTAGATTCCTACATAATAAGCAGTATTATATTTGCCCCTGTGTCGCACCAACCATTTAAAAGTACATAGTACTTCTCATTATTACTCTAAATAAATTACACGTTAAGTATATCAACTAAGCTTTTTCTGGTGATGACTTGGTGGGGGCAATTTTCTGTTAATGATTTGAAGAACTGGAAAGCTCTATTTTCTGAGCCTTGGCATTACTAAATAAGATGAATTCATTTTATATTATTAATAAATTGGCAAAATATTGTTTAATTAACATTGCTTAATTGAATCATTATGAAAATAAACACTTGCGTGCACATCAAGAAAAATTAAATGAGAAAACCAGGCTGGGATGTTCATTGTAAATTGTTCCTAATAACTAGTGATGAGTGCAGTAATGCTTTCTTCCTGTCCACCTTACTTATCATGAAACTTTCAAATCAAGATTGATTTTTTCCTAACATTGTCTGTCACATTAGTACTAAACTTCTCATTAACACAACATAATAATTGCAGTCAAAGTTAAAGACATTTTAACATGGTGAATTCCTTTTAAAAACTATCTTTCATTTTCATAAAAATTTAGACACCTGGCCCCTGGAAGGATTATGTTTTAATCAATATTCCATATCACTCGAATCCTGTTATAGAAACAACAAATAATAAGCCTCTAGTAGTTTGATCATTTTAATTATTTAGGTGTATTTTTACATAATACAGATCATTAAAAAGGGAAAGCTATTGTAACATGTTTATTTGGTGGAATCATTGTAGAATATTGGCACCGCCACTGAATGTGATATTTTATTTATATGACCTTCTCACTTAGGGAGCATAAAAACAGAATAAAGAATATCTTACTGGGATTTGACCATCATGGATAATCAGTAAATTTTTGGACTCTATATATTCATTCCCTTCAACCAATGCTGCACTTCTCTTTTACAACCAACCAAGTATATTTAGTTTTTCATTTAGACTCCTTCTTCCCAGTCACCTTGGTGTACTCAAGCCTGACATTGATCTAAAATTAGATCAAAACCTTAACCTCTCCTGCTAGAGAAAACAGACTAACCACACATATAATATCTTCATATCCATTTCTGTCTACCTAAGCATACATATACACAACATTTTCACATAGTGTATACCAGTATATTTATTTACTGGTGGGCGTATCATTGGAATGTGTAAGTCGAGAAATGAAATGAATAATCCTCTGAGATATATGAAAAGAATAAATCTTATGCAATTCATAGCTAACTTTTGAAAATGGGTAGATTTGAGTATTTTGGGTAGATTAAACAAACTAGTCTACTAGTGATCAAGGCCTGGAAACTGAAAATATTTTAGGTATGACATCAAGAAAAAAGATTCTCTGTTAATAAAGGGACTAACCAAAGTTTAAGAATGAGGCACAGAGAGTAGTAGACTGATAATAATTTGCTACATGAGTGGAATGATGGGGAAAGTGGGAATAGTGTTTTAAAGATTTCATGGCAAGAGGGAGTCATGATGAGAGCTCTGGAGCTATGTTTCCAGGGTCATTAGTGAGAATAAATTCAGTACTATAATTTGAGATGGGCAGGTATTAAACAATTAAATGGACTGGGCCAAATATGAATATAGAATATGAATTTATCAATAGTTTCATTTCACCTCAATCATTTTCCTAGCTGATTATGCTTTACTCACTTGGTCACTGGATCTTGATTCATTTTTTGTTACTGTATTATTTTCAGCACCTCAAGAGCATTGCTTTTCACTAAACAAAATTGCTAGTTCTTATCTGAGTATACACTTCTTTTTTGTGAGAAAATATCAAGTTTTTATAATGCCTGTAGGACAATATGTACAGCAGAATAATATCCAAGAAACATTTCTTCATCTCCTCTGTCTCATATATTATTTGTATTCACTGCATATTCGAGACATTCCAAAGTAAAAGTTGAGTAAGTCTACTTGGAAAAATTGGGTGATTAATATTTATTCACTATACTCTGTAGTTAAAATTTTTATTTTCTTGAATAATATGTTTTTATTATATTTTAATTTGTTTATAAGAGTTTATGGTCAAATTGACTTCCATATAACAGCCATTCTTCTCCCCACAAGTGCCCCCCTCCATGACCAACACCCCCTTCCCCTCTCCTCACCCTTCAGAACTCAGTTCATTCTCAGTATTCAATAGTCTCTCACTATTTGTGTCCCTCTCTCTCTCCAAATCTCTTTCCCCCTTCCACTCCCATGGTTCTCTGTTAGGTTTCTCCTCTTAGACCTATGAGTGCAAACATATGGCATCTGTCCTTCTCTGCCTGACTTATCTCACTTAGCATGACACCCTCGAGGTCCATCCACTTTGCTACAAATGACCAAATTTCATTCTTTCTCAGTGCCATGTAGTATTCCATTGTGTATATATACCACTTCTTCTTGATGCATTCATCAGGTGATGGACATTTAGGCTCTTTCCAAGATTTGGCTATTGTAGAAATTGCCGCTATGAACATTGAGGTACATGTGCTCCTATGCATAAGCACTTCTGTATCATTTGGGTAAATCCATAGCAGTGCTATTGCTATGTCATAGGGGAATTCTACTGAGAGTTATTTGAGGAAACTCCATACTGCTTTCCAGAGCGGTTGTACCAGTTTACATTCCCCCCAACAGTGTAGGAGGGTGCCTGTTTCTCCACATCCTTGCCAGCAGCTATAGTCTCTTGATTTGTTCATTTTAACCACTCTGACTGGTGTGAAGTGGTATCTCAGTGTGGTTTTGATTTGTATTTCCCTGATGATGAGTGACACTGAGCATTTTTTCATATGCCTGTTGGCCATCTGGATGTCCTCTTTGGAGAAGTGTCTGTTCAGGTTTTCTGCCCATTTCTTCACTGGGTTACCCGTTTTTCAGGTATGGAGTTTAGCAAGTTCCTAGTATATTTTGGATACTAGCCGTTTATCTGATATGCCATTTGCAACTATCTTTTGCCATTCTTTCTGTTGCCTATTAGGTTTTTTTAAAAAATCATTTCCTTTGCATTGCAGAAGCTTTTTATTTTGGAGATCCCAATAGTTCATTTTTCTTCTGGATTCCCTGGCCTTTGGGGATATGTCCAGGAGGATATTGCTGTGATTGAGGTCAAGGAGGCTGTTTCCTCCTTTCTCCTCTAGTGTTTTGAGTGTTTCCTGTCTCACCTTCAGGTCCTTTATCAATTTTGAATTTATTTTTGTGAATGGTGTAAGAAAGAGGTCTAATTTCATACTTCTACATGTTGCTGTCCAGCTCTCCCAACACCAACCTGTTGAAGAGGCTGTCTTTTGTCCATTGGATACTTTTCCCTGCTTTGTGAAAGAGTAATTGGCCATACACCTGTGGGTCCAGTTCTGGGCTCTCTATTCTATTCCATTGGTTCATGTGTCTGTTTTTGTGCCAATACTATACTATCTTGATGATGATAGCTTTGTAGTAGAGGCTAAAGTCTGAGATTATAATTCTCCCTGTTTTGGTTTTCTTCTTCAATATTACTTTGTCTATTCGGGTTTTTTGTGATTCCATACGAATTTTAAGATAGTTTTTTCTAGCTTTGAGAAGAATATTGGTGCAACAATGATGGGGATTGCATTGAATGTGTAAATTGCATTGGTTAATAATGACATTTTCACAATGTTTATTCTTCCTATTCATGAGCAAGGAATGTTTTCCCATTTCTTTGTGTCTTCTTCAACTTCCTTCATAAGTCTTCTATAGTTTTCAGCATGCAGGTCTTTTACATCTTTGGTTAGGTTTATTCTTAGGTATTTTATGATTTTTGGTGCAATTTTGAATGGGATCCATTTCCTGATTTCTCTTTCTGTTGTTTCATTTTTGGTGTATCAGAATGCAACTGATTTTTGTACATTGATTTTGTACCCTGCAACAGTACTGAATTCATTTATTAGGTCTAGAAGGCTTCTGGTGGAATCGATCAAGTTTTCCATGTAGTTTCATGTCATCGGTGAAAAGGGAAAGTATGAATTCTTCATTGTTGAATCTGCTGCATTTTATTTCCTTTTGTTGTCTTATTGGTGTTGCTAGGACTTCCAAAACTATGTTAAAAAACAGTGGTGAGGGAGGACATCCCTGTCCTGTCCCTGATTTCAGGGGAAAGCTTCCAGTTTTTCCCCATTGAGGATCACATTAGCTGTGGGCTTTTGATAAATGGCTTTAATGATGTTTAAATAAGTTCCTTCTATCCTGACTTTCTTGAGGTTTTTATTAAGAAGGGATGTTGTATTATGTCAAATGCTTTTCCTGCCTCTATTGACAGGATCATATGGTTTTTTCTTTTGTTTTTTAATGTCATATATCACATTGATCGATTTGCAAATATTGAACCAGGCTTGTAACCCAGGAATGAATCCCACTTGATCATAATGGATAATTCTTTTTATATGCTGTTGAATTCGATTTGTTAGTATCTTGTAGACTATTTTTGCATCCGTATTCAATAAGGATATTGGCCTGTAGTTCTCTTTTTTTGTTTGGTCTCTGTCAGGCTTCGGAATCAAAGTGATATCTGCTTCATAGAATGAGTCCGGAAGTCCTCCTTCCATTTCTATTTTTTTGGAATAACTTGAGAAGGATTGGTGTTAAATGTGTTTTAAGTGTCTGGTAGAATTCCCCTCGGAATCCATCCGGCCCTGGACTTCTATTCATTGGAATATTCTTGATAACTGATTTGATATCTTTACTGGTTATGAGACTGTTCAGATTTTCTATCACTTTTCCGTTAAATATTGGTAGTGCATGTGCATTTAAAAATTTGTCCACTTCTATATTGTCCAGTTTGTTGGCATATAATTTTTCATAGTAATCTCTGATGGTTGCTTGTATTTCTGAGGGATCTTGTTGTAATAGAACCATTTTCCTTCATGATTTTGTCTATTTGAGTGTTCTCTCTTTTCTTTCTGAGGAGCCTAGCTAGAGGTTTATCAATTTTGTTTATTTTTTCCAAAAACAAACTATTGGATTCATTGATCCATTCATTTGTTTTTTTGGATGCTATCTTGTTTAATTCTGTCCTGATCTTTTTTGTTTCTCCTCTTTTGCTGGGTTTGAGGTACTCTTGCTGCTCCTTTTCTAGTTTCCTTAGGTGCTCTGTCATGTTTTGAGATTGTGCTTTTTCTAGTTTGGTGAAATAGGCCTGGATTGCAATAAACTTTCCTCTTAGGACTGCCTTTGCTGCATCCCAGAGAGTTTGAATTGTATTTCCATTTTCATTTGTTTCCATATATATATTTTTTAAATTTCCTCTCTAATTGCCTGGATTGCCCAATTATACTTCAGTAGATATTTTTTAACCTCCACATTTTTGGAGGTTTTCCAGACTTCTTGCTGTGATTGATTTCAAGTTTCAAAGCCTTGTGATCTGCAAGTGTGCTGGTATGATCTCAATTCTTTTGTATTTATGGAGGGCTGTTTTATGACCCTGTATGTGATCAATCTTGGAGAATGTGCCCTGTGCACTCGAGAAGAAAGTGAATTCCCTAGCTTCAGGATGCAGAGTTCTAAATATATCTATTAATTTCATCTGTTCCAGTGTGACATTCAGGTCCATTGTTTCTTTAGTGATTTTTTGTCTGGTTGACTTATCCATTGTTGTAAGTGTGGTATAAAAGTCCCCTGTAATTATCACATTCTTATCAATACAGTTGCTTCTGTTTTTGATTATTTGTTTTATGTATTTGGGAGCTCCCGAATTCGGCACATAATTGTTTATAATTGTAAGTTCTTCCTGATGGAGAGAGCCTGTAATTATTATATAATGTCTTTCATCTTTTGTTACTGTCTTCTTTAAATTCCGGTTTGTCCGACATAAGTATGGCTACTCCAGCTTTCTTTTGTTGTCCAGTCGCATGGTAGATATTTCTCCATCTCCTTATTTTCAATCTGAAGGTGTCTTCAGGTCTAAGTTTAGTCTCTTATTGACAGCAAATAGATGGGTTTTAGTTTTCGATCCATTCTGCTACCCTGTGTCATTTGCCTGGAGCATTCAGTCCATTTACATTCAGTGTCATTATTGAAAAATGTGGGTTTAGATTCACTGGGTTCTCTGTAGGGCTCATGTTTGTATTGCTCTGGTGTCTTATATTCCTTGCTGCCTTTCTCTCATAGAGTCCCTGTTAGGATTTCTTATAGGGCTGGTTTGGTGGTGATAAATTCTCTCAACTTTTATTTATTTAGGAAAACCTTTATGTCTCCTTCTATTTTGAATGACAGCCTCGCTGTATAAAGCATTCATGGCTGCATATTTTTCCTGTCCATCTCATTGAAGATTTCCTGCCATTCCTTTCTGGCCAGCCAAGTTTCAGTAGATAGGTCTCTAACCACTCTTATAGGTTTCCCTTTGTATGTTAATGCTCTTTTTTCCCTAGCGGCTTTCTCTCTTTATGTTTATATTTTGCCAGTTTCACTATGATATGCCATGCTGAAGGTCAGTTTATGTTACGTCTTAGGGGAGTTCGGTATGTCTCTTGAATTTCAATGTCTTTCTCTTTCCCCAGACTGGGCAAATTTTGGTGTATAATTTTGTCCAGCACCCCTTCAGGACCTCTGTCTTTATCTTCCTCTTTAGGAACCCCTATGATATAGACATTGTTCCGTTTGATTGTATCACTCAGGCCTCTCTCCTTTCGTGCTCCTGAATCCATTTCTCTCTCTTTTTCTCAGCCTCTACTTTTTCTATAACTGTGTCTTCTAGTTCACCCATTCTCTCTGATTCTTCAATGAGTGTATTGGCAGTCTCCATCTTATTATTCACCTCATTTATAGCCTTTTTTTTTAACTCGTTACAGTTATTTTGAAGGTTCCTAGTCTTTGTATCAATATCTTCTCTGACAGCTTCTATGCTTTTTTCAAGCCCAGTGATTAAGTTTATGATAATCTTTTTAAAAATTCTTGTTTAGTTATGTTGTTTGTGTCTCTTTTGAGCCGTTCTGTCCCTGTGATTTTTTCCTGGAATTTCTTTAGAGGAGAGTTCTTTCGTTTTGATATTTTGGCTCACTCTCTGTCTCCTATCAGGTTTTTTTTTTTAAATTTTTAATGTTCTTTATTTATTTTTGAGAGACAGAGAGAGACAAAGCATGAGCAGGGACGGGTCAGAGAAGAGGGAGACACAGAATCTGAAGTAGATTCCAGGTTCTGAGCTAGCTGTCAGCACGGAGCCCGACACGGGACTTGAACCCAGGAACCGTGAGTTCCTGACTTGAGCCGAAGCCAGATGCTTAACCTACTGTGCCACCCAGATGCCCGTCTTATCAGTTTTAAAAGCTCTTTCTGCATGATGTGCCTGTTTGTATGGCTCTATTAAAGGAGGCCCTTTGATTGTCCAGGATCTGTCTTTTCAGGAGATGTTCTTTTAGTGTTCTTTTAATGGTGTCTCTCAGTTTCTCTTGTTGTGCTTATAATTAATATATTTCCATACTCAGTGATATTTGAGTTTCCACTATGTGTTCTTTGGCTTGTTTTTTGAGGTAGTCCTGAAAAGGAAACCAGGAGGACAAACACACAGGGAACACAAACAGGCAAACACACTGATAAATCTGGTAAACAAGCAAACCAAATGGGAACGGAAAAAAAGGGAGCAGGAAAGAAAAGGGTGGAAAGGAAAGGAGAAAAAAAAAAACCGAAGGCACAGAGACAGCCAGATATAAAGGACAGTCTGAAAGTCTAATACCTGTGGAGGAGAAAGATAAGAATGAGATAAGGGAAAAATATCTGGATGGTAAGTGTTGATCTAATCACAGTAGTGTTAGTCTTTCCCAGACTTCAGGGGGGAAAGGGGGAAAAGATGGAAATAGGACAATAGAAAAGAGAAAAAAAGGAAAAATATAAAAAATTAAAAATTAAAAATAATTAGGAAAGAAAAAAAGTAAAAAATTAGCACGAAAAGAAGAATCCAGCTCTCCAGCATGGAGGGATGTAGTTTGATGTAGGTAGGTCAGGCCTCAGGGTCTCTGAGGCCTACCTTAGAGGATTCAGGGAGAAGAATGATAGTGCCTCAAGTCCCTCTCAGACCATGCTTTGCCAGCCACTCTCTTGACTCCATCCTCCCTGTGCCACGGGAGAGTCAAATATTTTCTGTTTTCTAAGGCCGGCTAGCCCTTCAAATCCTAATCTACTCACTTTAATATTTCCGCCACAGTTAAAATAACATCTGGCAGCCAGGGGGCTTTCTGTCCGGGATTGCACAAGGGAATTGGAGAGCTAGCCCTTCCCTGGCTCCACCTGAGGTCTGTGGGCTGCCCGGCCCACTGGATTACAAGCCCGCTGAGGGGGTCGGATTTCTCTCCCTGTACCCTGTGGCTGTAAATGGAAAGATTGTCTCTCTGCTGCGCCACGGGCTGAGGTCTCCTTTCAGTCTCTCCTCTTCCCCTTGGCTCTGTCCCTCCCTGGAGGCCGGTTCGAACCAAGCATCTTTCGCTACCATCTCTCGAGTAGCTCTCAAAATTCTGTGCCAACCTGCATGGCCATCCCTTGTGCTCATGGCCCTGCAAAGTGCTGTGCAGCCTCTGGACCTGCACTCTCTGTGGCCCAGGGCTAAGTCTCTGGGCACTCTCTTTCCCAGCTCTGCTTTGAGCCAGCGCTCCTTCCCTCAGAGTCTCTGTTCCCAGTTCTCACTGACACACTCAGGTATCCATGAGGTGTTATCAATAAGGGGTCAGTGGGTGCACCTCAGCTCCTGGATATATGAAAGTTGTGCCTTTTAATTCCTTTCAGCTTGATGGTCGTGAGCGTGCAGATGTAACAGTGTTCCTTTCTTCTCTGCCATCTTGCCGTCCCCTCTCAAAAAATACGTGTGTTTAACCTGGACACATAGTGGTATTTCAGGTCAATTATGTTGGATACTTATAATATCTTTTCCTGTCAATTTCAAAATCAGTATATGTAAAGCCACATTATTTGTTTCTCCTTAAATCTACTTTTTATAATCACTTATAACCCTGCATGGAGATTAAACAAGCTGTCTTAGACTGTTTCTTGTCCTTTTAATTACACTTATCTAAACTCATACAATCCCAAAGCTCTATTGATTCTGCCACTGACGTTGCATTTGTATATCTACCCCTGACCATCTGCCAAAGTGCAAGTTACTATCTCCTGTTCGGATTGTTCTTTAATTACAATTCATTGTTCTTAAAAGTATAAAAGACACATTCACAAATAGTGATCTGACAAAATAACTCCGTAGCCTAAAAACTGTCTAGCTACCACTATATTTTATACCTTCCTAATATGGCTTACAAATTCTTTCATATCCTTGGTTCCTGTTTGCTACAATGACCCCAAAGTAGGGTTTATTTCACTCAACCTGATTCTCAACTGGCCACCTAAAGACATTTCTAGAGTTAGAGCCAACCACTAGAGTTGAGGCACTATCTGTATCATTATGGAAATCACCAACATCTTTATCATTCTCTCTTCTACTACTTAAAATACAGGAAACTGGGGGAGTCCAGGAAAAATGGCTAAGAAATAAGGACTTCCATACCTTCCACCTACATTTCTCAAACAAAGAAGGACTGAAGCCAAAGGACACTGAACTGCAAGAGTATGGAAGGAAAAGGATGGAGTTCAATAAGAAGAGAGCCTCATACTTGGATAACTGTAAACAGGGGAAGATAAAAACTGTCCAGGAAAACGGAAACGTGGAGGGGAGGGAACCCCCTCTGCAGGGAGACAAAAGGAAGAGAAAGAACAACTGGGGAATTTTAGAAATGTCCCTGGAGAAGAGAAACGAGTTTTTAAAAGTTACAAGGGACAGAAAACTAGCCAAAATGATGAAACAGAAGAACTATCCACTAAAGAAATGCCAGGAGGAAGTGACAGTTTAAGAATTGGTCAAAACAGAAGTAAGCAATATAACTGACAGGAATTTAGAGCAATGGCCATAAAATTAATCATTGGGCTTGAAAAGGGCTTGGAAGACAACCAGAGATGCTATTGCTACAAAGATTGTGGACTTTAAAAAGAGTTGTGATGAATTTAAAAAAATGCTATAAATAAGGTGCATAATAAAATAGGAGTGCTCATTGCAAGGATTGAAGAGACAGTTAGGAGAATAAGTGAATTAGAAGACACAATTTTATAAAAAGCAGAAACCGAGAAAAAGAGAGATAAATTGATCCAGGAGCATGAAAGGAGTATTTGAGAACTGAGAGAGCAATCAAACAGAACAATATCCATATCATAGGAATTCCAAAAGAAGAATAGAGAGACAAAGGGACTGAAGGGGTACTTCAACAAATCTGAGCTGAGAACTTCCCCCAAATGTGGAAGGAAACAGACATTGAAATCTAAGAGGCACAAAGAACTCCCCTCAGACATAACTTGAATCGATTTTCTAACAACATATTACAGTGAAACTGGCAAAATATAAGGATGAAGAGAGAATTCTGAAAGGACCCTAACATACAAGGGGAGACATATCAGAGTAGTTGCAGACCTGTCTACTGCAACTTGGCAGGCCAGAACGGAATGGCAGGAAATTTTCAATGTGATGAGTAGAAAAAAAATATACAGCCAAGAATCCTTTATCCAGCAAGCCTGTCATTCAAAATAGGAGAGATAAAAGTTTTCCCAAACAAACAAAAATTGGAGGAATTCCTCACCACTAAACCAGCCCTATAAGAAATCCTAAGGTAGACTCTATGAGGGTAATATTGCAAGAAACACAAGGTACCAGACACCACTTATAAGCATGAATACTACAGAGAAGACAATGATTCTAAACCCATATTTTTTTTCAATAATAAGACTGAATATAAATGGAGTAAATGTTCCAATCAAAAGACATACATATCAGAATGGATAAAAAAGCATGATCTGGAGAGCCTGGGTGGCTCAGTAAATTGATTGTTCAACTTTGGCTAAGGTTATGATCTCAGGGTTTGTGGGTTCAAGCCTCACGTCAACCTCTATGCTGACTGCTAGCTCAGAGCCTGAAGCCTGCTTTGGATTCTCTGTCTCCCTCTCTCTGTTTCACCTCCCCGTTCATGCTCTGTCTATCTTTATCTCTCAAAAAAAATAATAAATGTAAAAAAAAAACACAGATCCATCTCTTTGCTGTCTACAAGAGACTCACTGTAGACCTGAGGACAACTTCAGATTGAAAGTAAGGGGATGGAGAAATGCTTATGATTCTACAGGAAGTCAAAAGAAAGCTGGGGTAACCATATTTAAATCGGTCAAACTGGACATTAAAGGTAAGGCAGTAATAAGTGATGAAGAAGGACAGTATATAATGATTACAGGGCCTATCCATCTGGAAGAGCTAACAATTATAAATATCTATGCACCGAATTCAGAAGAACCCAAACACATAAAACAATTAATCACAAACATAAGCAATCTTATTGATAAGAATGTTCTAACTGCAGGGGATTGTAATACTCCACACACAGCAATGGATAGATCAACTGGACAGAAAATCACTATTGAAACTATGGACTTGAATGACACATTGGACCAGATGAACTTCACAGATATATTTAAAACTCTACATCCTGAGGCTATGGAATTCACTTTCTTCTTAAGTACACATGGTACATTCTCCATGATAGATTCCATACTAGGTTATAAAGCACCCCTCAATAAATATAAAATAATTGATATCATACCAGGCATACTTTCAGATCACAATGCTATGAAACTTGAAAAAATTTTTAATGTTTTATTTATTTTTGAGAGAGAGAGAGACAACGTGAACAGGGGAGGGTCAGAGAGAGAGGGAAACAGAGTCTGAAGACAGGCCCCAGGTTGTGAACTAGCTGTCAGCACAGAGCCCAATGCTGAGCTCAAACCCATGAACCATGAGATCATGACCTGAGCTAAGTCAGATGCTTAACCGACTGATTCACCCAGGCGCCCCAACAATGCTATGAAACATGAAATCAATCAAAGGTAAAGTCTGGAAAATCTCCAAAATATGGAGGCTAAAGAAAATCCTACTAAAAAACAAATGGGCTAATCAGGCAATTAGAAAAAAAGTTAAAAATATATGAAAAGAAAATAGAATGAAAATACAACAATCCAAACTCTTTGGGATGCAGGAAAGACAATACTAAGAACATACATTGCAATTGAGGCCTATTTCAAGAAACTAGAAAAAAGCACACATAAAAAATCTAACAATGCACCTAAAGGAACTAGAAGCAGAGCACCAAGAATACCAAAACCAAGCAGAAGAGAATTAATAAAGATCCAGGCCCAAATAAACAATATAGAATCAAAAAAAAAAATAGTTGAAAAGATCAATGAAACCAAAAGGTGGTTTTTTGAAAAAAAAAAAAAAAGCTAAAATTGATGAACCCCTAGGAAGGCTTCCCATAAAGAAAAGAGAGGGTAACCAAATAGACAAAATAACGAATGAAAATGAATCTATTACAAACAGTCCCTCAGAACTACAAGTGATCATGAGGGATTACAGTGAAAAATTATATGCCAACAAACTGGACAACCTAGAAAAAATGGACAAATTCCTATACACACACACGCTACTAAAACCCAAATGGGAAGAGATAAAATATCTGAACAGACCCATAACAGGTGAGGAAATTGAACCAGTTATCAAAAATCTCCCAACAAATAAGAGTCCTGGGCCAAATGGCATCCCTGAGGGATTCTACCAGACATTTAAATGAGAGATAATACCATTCTTCTCAACCTATTCCAGAAAATAGAAATGGAAGAAAATCTTCTGGACTCTTTCTACAAGCCCACGTCACTATGATTCACAAACCAGACAGAGACCCAACAAAAAAAAGGAAACTACAGGCCAATATCCTTGATGAATATGGATGCAAAAATCCTCAACAAGATACTAGCAAATATAATTCAACACCATTTTTTAAAAAAATTATCCTCCATGATCAAAAGGTATTCATTCTTGCATTGCATATCTGGTTATATATTTGCAAATAAATCAGTGTGACTTATCACATTCACAAAATTAAGGATAAAAATCATATGATCTGTCAAAAGATGCAGAAAAAGCATTTGAAAAAATACAGCATTCTTTCTTCATAAAGACCCTCAAGAAAGTTGGGATGGAAGGAACTAACTTAAACATCATAAAAGCCATTTATGAAAAGAACACAGTTGATATTACCCTCAATGGGGAAAAACTGAGAGCTTTTCCTTTGATATCAGGAAAACGACAGGATGTCCCCTTTTACCACTTTTTAAAAACAGTTCTTGAAGTCCTAGGATCAGGAATCAGACAACAAAAGCAAATAAAAGGCATCAGAACTAGCAAAGATGAAGTCAAACATTCACTTTTCACAGATGACATGATACTCTACATGGAAAACCCAACAGACTCCACCAGAAATTTACTAGAACTGACTCATGATTTCAGCAAAGTCGCAGGGTACAAAATCAACATACAGAAATTGGGTGCATTTTTATACACCAATGACGAAGCAACAGAAAGAGAAATCAAAAAACTAATTCCATTTAAAATTGCACAAAACCATAAAATACTTAAAATAAACCTAACCAAAGATGTAAAAGATCTGTATTATGAAAACTATAGAAAACTTATGAAGGAAATTGAAGAAGACACAAAGAAATGGGAAAACAGTCCATGTTCCTGGACAGGAAGAATAAATATTGCTAAAATGTCATTATTACCCAAAGCAATCTACACATTCAATACAATCTTAATCAAAAAATACACCAGCATTCTTCTCAAAGCTAGAACAAACTATCCTAAAATTTTTATGAAGCCACAAAAGACCCCGAAGAGCCAATGTAATACTGAAGAAGAAAACCAAAATGGAAGGCATCACAGTCCCCGACTTTAGCTTCTACTACAAAGCTGTCATCATCAAGACAGTGTGGTGTTGGCACAAAATCAGACACATAGACCAATGGAATAGAATAGAGAATCCAGAAATGGACTCACAAATGTATGGCCAATTAAACTTTGACAATGGAAGATAGAGTATCCAACAGAAAAAAGAGCCTCTTTAACAGATGATGCTGGGAGAACTGAACAGCAACATGCAGAAGAGTGAAACTACACCCTTTCTTACAACACACACAAAAATAAACTCAAAATGGATAAAGGACCTGAATGTGAGACAAGAATTCATGAAAACCCTAGAGAAGAAAGCAGGAAACAACCTCCTTGACCTCAGCCTCACCAATTTCTTATTTGACATATCCTCAAAGACATGGGAATCAAGAGCAAAAATGAACTACTGGACTTCATCAGGATAAAAAGATTCTGCATGGCAATGGAAACAATACAACTAATAGCCTACAGAATGGGAGAATGGGAAAAGATAGTTGCAAATGACATATCGGATAAAGGGCTAGTATCCAAAATTTATAAGGAACTCACCAAACTCCACACCAGAAAAACAAATAATCCAGTGAAGAAATGGGCAGAAGACATAAAGAGACATTTCTCCAGAGCGGATATCCAGGTGGATAACAGACACATGAAGAAATGCTCAACATCACTCACTATCAGAGAAACAGAAATCACAACAACACTGACATACCACCTCACGCCAGTCAGGGTGGCTAAAATGAACAAATCAGGAGACTATAGATGCTGGCAAGGATATGGAGATAGGGCATCATCCTACACTGTTGGTGGGAATGTAAACTAGCACAGCCACTCTGGAAATCAGTGTGAAGGTTCCTCAAAAAATTAATAGTGGAGCTCCCCTATGACCCAGCAATAGCATTTCTAAGAATTTACCCAAGGGATACGGGAGTGCTAATGCATAGGGGCATATGTACCCCAATGTTCATAGCAGCACTTTCAACAATAGCCAAATCATGGAAAGAGCCTAAATGTCCATCAAGTGATGGATGGATCAAGAAGATGTGGTTTATCTATATAATGGAATACTACATGGCAATGAGAAAGAATGAAATCTGGCCATTCACAGCAACGTGGGTGGACCTCCAGGGTGGCGTTCTAAGTGATAAAAGGCATGAAGAGAAGGACATATACCATATGTTGTCACTCATAGTTCTAACAGGAGAAACTTAACAGAGGTCTTTTAGGAGAGGAATGGAGAGAAAAGAGGGAGAGAAAGAAAGGCAAATCATGACAGCCTCTTGAATACTGAAAACAAACTGAGGGCTGAAAGTGGAGGGGGAAAGGGGAGAGGAGTTGATGGTCATGGAGTAGGGCACTCGTGGGGAAATCACTGGGTGTTATATGGAAATCAACTAGACAATAAAGTTTTCTTGTTGTTTTTTAATTTTTAATAGTTTATTGTCAAATTGTTTCCATATAATAACCCGTGCTCTTCCCCACAAGTGCTCTCCTCCATTACCACCATCTCCCTTCCCCCTCCCCTTCCCCCTTCAACCCCCGGTTTGTTTTCAGTATTCAATAGTCTCTAAGGTTTTGCGTTCCTCTCTCTCCTCAACACTCTTTCCCCCTCCCCCTCCCCCTCCCCCTGGTCCTCCATTAGGGTTCTCCTGTTAGACTTATGAGTGCAAACATATGTTATATGTCCTTCTCTGCCTGACTTATTTCGCTTAGCATGACACCCTCGAGATCCATCCACTTTGCTACAAATGGACGGATTTCATTCTTTCTCATTGCCATGTAATACTCCACTGTATATATATACCACATCTTCTTGATCCATTTATCAGATGATGAACATTTAGGCTCTTTCCATGATTTGGCTATTGTTGAAAGTGCTGCTATGAACATTTGGGTACATGTGCCCCTATGTGTCAGCACTTCTGTATCCCTTGGATAAATCCCTAGCAGTGCTATTGATGGGTCATAGGGGAACTCTACTGATATTTTTTGAGGAGCCTCCACACTATTTTCCAGAGCAGGTGCACCAGTTTACATTCCCACCAACAGTGTAGGAATGTGCCTGTTTCTCCACATCCTAAACAGCATCTATATTCTCTTGATTTGTTCATTTTAGCCACTCTGACTGGTTTGAGGTGGTATCTCAGTGTGGTTTTAATTTGTATTTCGCTGATAATGAGTGATGCGGAGCATTGTTTCAAGTGCCTGTAGGCCATCTGGATGTCCTCTTTGGAGAAGTGTATGTTTATGTCTTCTGCCCATTTCTTCACTGGATTATTCATTTTTTGGGTGTGGAATATGATCCAGCAATTCCACTAATGGGAATTTAACCAATGAAATTGAAAATGCTAACTTGAAAAGTTATATGCACTACAGTGTTCCTTGCAGCATTATTTATAGTAGCTAACATACAGAAATACCATGAGATTCCACTGACAAATACATGGATAAAGTAAATGTGGGAAATGTCTTATGTATCTATCTATCTATCTGTCTGTCTCTATATTTACATGTATCTCATATATAATATGTATTATGTATATCACATATTATACACACATATGTATATATCTCTATCATAGAAAAAGAATATAATCTTGCCATTAGCAACAACATGGATAGATCTTGAAGGCATTATGCTAAGTGAAATAAGTCATACAGAGAAAGACAAATATATGATTTCACCTATATGTGGAATCTTGAAAAAAGAAAAAGTAAGCTCATAGGTACAGAGAATAAATTGGTGGTGGTAGGGGGAGTAGATGAAATGCGTGAAGGGAGTCAAAAGGCACAAACCTCTAGTTATAAAATAAGTCATGTGAATGTAATGTACAACTTGGCAACTGTAGCTAATAATACTGTATTGCATATTTGAAAATTGCTGAGAGTACATCTTAAAAGTTTTCATCTCAAGAAAAAAATTCTTTAATTCTGCATAACTCTGCATAACTCTGCATAAACTAGTCTTATTGTGGTAACCATTTTGCAATACATACAAATATTAAATCATCATGTTATGCACCTGAAACTACTATAATGTTTGTATATGAATTCAACTTCAATTAAAAAATTAAAATAATTTTCACTTTATTTATTTAAAGCAGAGCATATTCATCTAGAATAAGATAAAATTACAGATAAGTAAAATCATGAGAGAAGTATATAAGGGCATTTTAAAAGAGTGCTGTTGGTACATTTTATAAAAGGAAATGGTAAGTCTTTATTTTTGGAAGTCTAAAAAATTACAACTTAATTACCATTTAAAAAATTGGAAACATAAAATTCAGGGACTGATCCACTACTACAGTTGACATACTGATCTTTTAATATTGCCCCATGGGAATAAAGAAAATTGGGTGAGTTAAATTGTTTCACAAAGACATTTATTTAGAAATTATTTTCGCATGGGGTACCTGGGTGGCTCAGTTGATTAAGTATCTGGCTCTGATTTTGGTTCAGGTCATGATCTCAGAGTTCATGAAATCAAGTTCCTAATGGGGTTCTACGCTGACAGCATGAAGCCTGCTTCTCTCTCTCCTTCTCACTCTGCCCCTTTCGCATTGCATTCACTTTCCCCTCTCTCTTTCTTTCAAAATAAATAAACTTAAAAAAAATAAATTATTCTTTCATGAAAACTCCAGGCAAGTTACCTATAATCCAGAATTTAAGCATTGAAGGTCAAGAAGAGGCATGCAAAGTTCACAATCCCTTTTCCTATGCTTACTGCTTCATCTTCCAAATCTGCTTATTGCCTCTACCTTTAGTTATATAAATACCTTTTGGATCACATTAATTTATATTCTTCTATTGCTTTTCAACTCAATTCAACATCAGAGAAGTTCTGGATATCGTATACACCATAACTCTCATGAGAACTTATTGAATACTAACTTTAAAAAATTGTCATTTCCCTTACTGACAATGAACTAAGGGTTGAAAGGGAAGAGGGAGCGGTAAGAGGTGGTGGTGATGGAGGAGGGCACTTGTGGGGAAGAGTACTGGGTGTTATATGGAAACCAATTTGACAATAAAGTATTTAAAAATTAATTAATTAATTAAACTAAACTAAAAAAAATTGTTATTTCCCAGAGTTCCTGGGTGGCTCACTTGGTTAAGTGTCACATCCTTGATTTCAACTCAGGTCATGATCTTGAAGTTCATGAGATCGAGCTTTGTTTAGGCTCTGGACTCACAGTGCAGAGACTTCCTGGGATTCTCTCTCTTTCTCTCTTTGCTCCTCCCCCACCGTGCTCTTTCTGTCTATGGCAAAATAAATAAACTATTAAAAAAAGTGTTATTTCCTAATCTCAATCTCATTCGCTTTCTCATTCACTATGTTGCTGTCCATATAGCCTCTAACTAGAAAATCCCACATACATAACTGCCACTATTCCCCACGTCTACATGCAGGTGTAAACTCAAGATTATTCTTGACAGAACTCATGAAATCTCTATAATCCAATAGAATTTGACACGTGAAATAAAGCTTTCATATCATCCCTGGAAGCTAATTGTCTAAACTGCACAGAAATATTTTGTAAAGAAAACTGACACACTTATTTTCACTGATTTTACCATGAGACTGCATGTGGTTCCACGTAGCCTTTGAGACACTTGCCTAAATGTTCCTTTCTTTTGCTATTGAGTCAATTTTTCCTATTAGATCAGCTACTGATTCTCCCCTCTTCTCATTCAAACTTGCTATTATATCACTCTGCTAACTTACTCTTCATTCTAGTGTAAAACCTACTCATTTTTATTCCCTAGATTGCAGAAAAACGTAAATTGCTTTCCCTATGTGACAAAATTTGCCTTAATTTCGGTAAAATTTCTAATGTTAGAATATAGACTATTCTTAAAAGTCTAGAAAACCTCCAAAACCATGGAGGTTAAAGAACACCCTACTAATGAATGAATCAGTTAACCAAGCAATGACAGAAGGAATTAAAAATATATGGAAACAACGTAAAATGAAAATACAACAACTCAAACTCTTTGGGATGCAGCAGAGGCAGTCCTAAGAAGAAAACACATTGCAATCCAGGCCTATCTCAAGAAACTAGGAAAAAGTGCAAATAAAAAATCTAATAGGACACCTAAAGGTACTAGAAGCAGAGCACCAAGAATACACAAAACTCAGCAGAAGAAGATAAATAATAAAGATCCAGGCACAAACAAACATCATAGAACCCCAATAAACAGTTGAACAGATCAATGAAACCAAGAGTTGGTATTTTGAAACAATAAACAAAGTTGATAAACATCTAGCCAGGCTACTAGGCAAGAAAAGAGAGAACACCCAAATAGAAAAAAAAATCATGAACGAAAAAGGATTTATTACTGCCAATCCTTCAGAAAAACAATCAAATATCAGGGAATACTATGAAAAATTTTATGCCCACAAACTGGACAACCTAGAAGAAATGGACAAATTCCAAAACACACATACACACATTACCAAAACCCAAATGGGAAGATATAGAAAATATGAACAGATCCATAACCAGTGAAGAAATTGAATTGGTTATCAAAAATGTCCCAACAAAAAAGAGCCCTCGACTGGAAGGTTTCCCTGGGGAATTCTACCAGACATTTGAATCGGTGTTAATACCCCTTCTACTCAAGCCATTTCCAAAAATAAAAAATAAAAAATAAAGGAAATGGAAGGAAGACTTCCAGACTCATTCTAGGAAGCCAACATCACTTTGATTCACAAACCAGACAGAGACCTATCCAAATAAGAGAACTACAGGGCAATATTCCTGATGAATACAGATGAAAAAATCCTCAACACGATGCTAGCAAATCGAATTCAAAAGCATATAAAAAGAATTATCCACCATGATCAAGTCGGATTCATTTCTGGGTTGCAGAGCTGGGTCAATTTTCATGAATCAATGCGATACATCACATTCACAAAAGTAAGGATAAAAAAACGTTTGATCCTGTCGATAGATGCAGTAAAAGAATTTGACAACATATAGTACCCTTTCCTAATAAAAATCCCCAAGAAAGATGGGATAGAAGGAACTTACTTAAGCATCATAAAAACCATTTATGAAAAGACCACAGCTAATATTACCCTCAATGGGGAAAAAATGGGAGCTTTCCCCCTAAGATCAGGAGCACGACAGGGATGTCCACTCTTACCACTTTTGTTTAACATAGTACTGGAAGTCCTAGCATCCGCAATCAGACAACATAAGGAAATAAAAAAAAAATTAGAGCGGGCAAAGATGAAGTGAAACTTTCACTTTTCACAGATGACATGATGGTCTACATGTAAAACCCGACCAACTCCACTGAAAGTCAGCTAGAACTAATCCATGATTTGAGTCAAGTCACAGGGTACAAAATCAACGTAGAGAAATCAGTTGCATTTTTAGGCACCAATAATGAAGCAACAGAAAGAGAAATCAAGAAACTGATCCCATTCACAATTGCTCAGAAAACCATAAAATACCTAGGAATAAACCTAACCAAAGATGTAAAACATCTGCATGATGAAAACTACGGAAAACTTATGAAGGAAATTGAAGAAGATACAAAAAAATAGAAAAACCTTCCATGCTCATGGATTGGAAGAATAAATATTGTTAAAATGTCAATACTACCCAAAGAAATCTTCATATTCAGTGCAATCCCAATGAAAATGGCACCAGCATTCTTCTCAAAGCCAGAACAAACAATCCTAAAATTTGTATGAAACAACAAAAGACCCCGAAGAGGCAAAGTAATATTGAAGAAGAAAACCAAAAGGGAAGGCATCACAATCCCTGACTTTAGCCTCTACTACAAAACTGTGAAAATTAAGACATTAAGGTATTGGCACAAAATGAGACACATAGACCAATGGAATAGAATAGAGAACTCAGAATTGGACCCACAAATATATGTCTAATCAATCTTTGACAAAGCAGGAAAAAGTATCTAAGGGAAAAAAGACAGCCTCTTTAAGAGATGGTGCTCGGAGAACTGGACAGCAACATGCAAAAGAATGAAACTAGACCACTTTCTTACACCATACACAAAAATAAACTCAAAATGGATTAAGGACCTGAATTTGAGACAAGAAACCATCAAATCCCTAGAGGGGAAAGCGGGATAGAACTTCCTGGACCTCAGCCTCAGCAATTTCTTACTTGACCCATCTCCAATGGCAAAGGATTCAAAAACCAAAATGTACTCTTCAGACCTCATCAAGTTAAAAAGTTTTGGCACGTCAAAGGAAACACTTAACAAAACTAACAGGCAACCTATGGAATGGGAAAAGAGTTGCAAAAGACGTATTGGATAAAGGACTAGTATCCAAAATCTATAAGGACCTCACCAAACTCCACACCCAAAAAAATAATCAAGTGAAGAAATGGGCAGAAGGCATGAACAGACACTTCTCCAAAGAGGAATCCAGATGGCCAACAGCCACATGTAACAATGTTCAACATCAGTTATCAGGAAAATACAAATAAAAACCACAGTCAGACACCACCTCACACCAGTCAGAGTGGCTAAAATAAACAAATCAGGAGACTATAGATGCTGGTGTCCCTTCATAGGACCATCAGGGACGAGAAGGGGAAAATAGTTAAGGAGAAGGAGGAATACAAACCATAAGAGACTCTTAAAAACTGAGTGCAGGTGCGCCTGGGTGGCTCAGTCGATTGAGCATCTGACTTCGGCTCAGGTCATGTTTTCACAGTTCGTAGGTTCGAGCCCCTCATTGGGATCTGTCCTGACAGCTCAGAGCCTGGAGCCTGCTTCTAATTCTGTGTTTCCTCTCTCTCTTTGCCCCTGCCCTGCTCAAAATCTGTCTCTCTCTTCCTTTCAAAAATGAATGATAAAAAATTAAAAAAAAAAAAAAACAACTGAGAGCAAACTGAGGATTCATGGGGAGGTGGGGAGAGGGGGAAATAGGTGATGGGGATGGAGGAGGGCAGTTGTTGGGATGAGCACTGGGTTTTATATGGAAATCAACTTGACAACAAACTATAATAAAATAAATAGATAAATAATAAAATTAAAAATAAAATTAATAACTCAGGCAACATCAAATGATGATGAGGATGTGGAGGAGGAACCCTTTTGGACTGTTGATGGGAATGAAAACTGGTGCAGCCACTCGGGAAAATAGCATGGAGATTCCTCATAAAATTAAAAATAGAACTGATTTAAGACTCAGAAATTGCTGTACTAGGTATTTATCCAAAGGATATAGGAGTGCTGATTCGAAGGAGCACATGCACCCCAATTTTTACAGCAGCACTGTCGACAATGCCCGATGTATGTAAAGAGCCCATGTTTCAATTGACTGATAAATGTATAAAGAAGAAGCGGCATATATAAACCACACACAATGATCTATTACTCGGCATTAAAAAAAAATGAAATCTTGGAATTTGCAACAACATGGATGGAACTGGAACATAGCTTATTATGCTAGGTTAAATAAGTCAGGTAGAGAAAGATAAATATTATATGATTTCACTTGTGTGTAATTTAAGAAACAAAACAGATGGACATGAGGAAAGAGAAGAAAAAATAAGATAAATAGAGAGGGGGAGGCAAACCATAAAAGAGTCTTAAGTACAGAGAACAAACTGAAGGTTGCTGCAGGGGTGTTGGGTGGGAGGACAGAGTAAATGGGTGATGGGCCATTTGTGGATGAGCCACTTGTTGGATGAGCATTGGGTGTTATATTCTACTCCTGAAACAATCATTAAGTATATTAACTAACATGGATTTAAATAAAGATTTTTTATTTTTTTAATATTTAAAAATTTTAATGTTTTTTATTTATTTTTGAGAGACAGACAGAAGCAGTGCGATGAGGGGAGCCTCAGAAAGAGAGGGAGATACAGAGTCCGAAGCAGGCTCCAGGCTCTGAGCTAGCTGTCAGCACAGAGCCTGACATGGGGCTTGAACCCACAAACTGTGAGATCATGACCTGAGCCAAAGCTAGATGCTTAACCAACTGAGTCACCCAGGCACCTTTAAATATTTTTTTTAAAAAGATCTGAAAAAAGAATACATAGTTTCCTTCTGCAATAAAGGTCAAAGTAACAGTGATTTAAAAAAAATAAAGTTTATTTCTCACATAACAGTCTGAGGGTCATTACTGAAGAGTTGGTATTGCCTACATGGTATTCAGGAACCCAGGTTCCTTCTGTCTTCTAAATCTGCCATTGTCACTTTTGAAGTTCCAGCTTATATCTTACATGGCTATTCAGCTACAGCCTCATATTCACATGTTAGCCAGAATGAATGAGGAGAGAGTGAAATGCCATAACCCAGAAGTCTTACACATTACTTTTGTTTAACTCCCATGGTTAGAACTTAGTTATATGCCATACATGACTACAATAAATGGTGGGAAAAGTATATTTCAGGGGATTGACCTATGCTCAGTTATATATTGAACACTTTGTTATTGGATAAACAAGGGGAGGATGTATATTCAAAGCATCTATCCCATATCCCAATCCACCCTTTCCTCACATCTTTAAACTCTGATCACAGAATTTCTCTGAAAGATATTCTCCTCAGTTTGGGACATACAGCATTGGCTCAACCTACAGTTTCCTTATTTCATAGCTCTGCTCTCTAAGCTTCTTGATATCTTTCACCTTGAAGGATTAACCACAGAAATTTATGCTTATTTATCAGAAGTAATGTCATAATAGTGAAAAGGGTATGAGGCATGGATTCAGAGACCTTAAAAGTAGAATCTTGGGGAAGTCATTATATATTTCTAGTTTCTGTGTCAGCCTTACAGAATTCTATTGAATGTACAATGAGATAATGAATGTGAAAGTCTTTATAAATAGGAAAATGCTATTAAAATGTTTGTGACTATTTTATTTTTAGTGCTATTTTATAACTATCTTGCCATACCATTTTTACCCTATATTTATCTAACTTGGGAGTCCATAGGCCTTGAGCCTCCTCTTATTTACTTCTCTATGATCCTAATGGTTAGCTATCTCTCCTT
Organism: Helogale parvula; assembly: GCA_004023845.1. Lineage (NCBI taxonomy): Eukaryota > Metazoa > Chordata > Mammalia > Carnivora > Herpestidae > Helogale > Helogale parvula. Next base: position 145,860 of record PJEM01003406.1, on the reverse strand, counting down.
GTCATTGACACAGGCACAGATAAATTATCTTTTAAGTTATTTCATCTTGGTGACATTAGAAACACTTTTCCACATAAGATTTTATTGGGATTAAGCTTTTAGTTGCTCTCAGGTTATAGAATGACATGATGTTATTTATTTCACAGTACTCTATCCCCTGTATGAACACTACTTTGGGCCTACCTAATTAAGGCTCAGGTTTGTCTTGTTCTTCTAATCCATGACAAAATTTGATCTTCACATTCATTTACTGGGTCATTTTGTATTCTTTAGCATAACTAATTTTGGCCATATACAAATTCTGTCAAGCTATAGATAGCAATTCTACACGTAACTATAGCAATTTGTGTTCCCTATTACAAATAAGAAATAATATTAGTTGCTTTCTTTAATTCAAAAAACAAATATCCCTATATATGTTAGTTGCCCATTATGAAATTGAGAACCTTATAGGAAGGTTCGTAATATAAAATATGCAGCCTCAGATTTTCAGGAAATTGACTGATGTGCCATATAATTATGCTTTAAAATGCTTATTTATTTTGAGAGAGTATATTGTGCATAGAGGAGGGGCAGAGAGAGAGGGAGAGAAAGAATCCCAAGCAGGTTCTGCACTGTCAGCGTAGAGCCCAATCAGAAGCTCAATCCCATGAACTACAAAACAATAATCTGAGCAGAAATCAAGAGCCAGACAGTTAATCAACTGAGGCACCCATGTGCCTGTAGAGTATGGTTTTTTTTTAAATAATTTGACAGGCTTTGTTGGAAATATAAGTGAAAGAAATGCTTTTCTGGTATGCTTTGAAAGCTTGTTAGCATTATACAGGTTAAAGTTAATGATTTAGAATACATTTGAAATATGCATGCATGAGAGATAATAGCTATTGAAAGCCTATTCTACCATGTTCTATACTACTTATTTTGCATAAATTTAATTAAACCTAAACAGAAACCCTGAGTAGTAGGAATTTTTAAATGCTCATTTCCCCAATAAAGAAATTGAAATTCAGAGAGATTAAGCTTATTACTTAATTACAGATCTAGTAGGCTAAGGTGAACCCCAATCCACCTGCTCAAAAATTATTGTTCATTCTTCTAGATAATGCTACATTCTCAAAACACATAAAGGTAGTACACAAATATTTTTAAAATAATAAGTAAAATATTAAGACATAGGTTTGAAACTCAGTTTTTAGCTTTTGTAGGAAAGAATGAACTTTAGATAGTCAAACTGTGTGATAGTCTATTCTCGTTACCATTTATTGCTGTTTAAGCTTGAAGTATAGTTGTCAGATACAATTAAGAAGTAACACATTTTAGAGTAAATATTAGAAATATAATTTTTGTTAAGTATGTAAGTTAGATTATAGGCTAATGTGTCAAAAAGTAGTTGATAATTTTACAGGTGAACTACTTAAATCTAGTCCTGGCAGTAGCTATAGAATATGTGAAACCTGATATGCACACTGTAGAATTTTAGTTATTATGATTCAGCCAGAAATGTAGTTGAGTAAGTTGATCTTACTTTATTCCAGCTCATGTCTAAAAAGTTATTTGAAAAATTTTTTTTAAAAGTGTGTTAATTGATTCTATGTTTTCATCGACACCATTATTTTTCAGATATGTATTCACACAAGGAAAGTATCTTACCAATCTTGCAATAATGCAAATTGCACTTAACCTAGTATAAGTCTTAAAACTTCAGTTATGATTTCCAAATCTTACTAATTTAGTATTTATTTTATGGATTAAAATTTTAACTCTTTATTCCTTAAAAAGTTCAAAAAAATAAGTTTAGAAGACAGTTTGAACTCAGAACAATCAAGATTTACTACAAGTTCAAAATACTCCTAGGGATCCTTAAAACTTTTTTACTTAATCCTAGGATGAATGCCAGCCTCTCCTTCAGACTATTAACAACATGTAACCTCTGCATGTTAAAGTCATGAATACTTTAATTTTGCACATCCTATAATATTAAGAATCAAGGAAAACAAGCAGGAAACCCAGAAATAAACCCCCAATTATATGATCAATTAATCTTTGACAAAGGAGAAATAAATAGACCATAGGAAAAAGACAATCTCTTCAACAAATGGTGCTAGGAAAACTGGAATGCCAGATGCTAAAAAATGAAAATGGATCACTTTTTTACACCATACACAAAAATAAAATCTAAATGGGTTGAAGACCTAAATGTGAGACAGGAAACTATTAAAATCTTTGAAGAGTGCACGGGCAGTGATCTCTCTGACATGGGCCATAACAATATTTTTTTAGATAGGTCTCCTGCGGCAAGAGAAATAAAAGCAAAACAAACAAAAACTATTGTGATGATATCAAAATAAAAATCTTTGCACAGCAAAGAAAACAGACAACAAAGCTAAGAGATAACCTACTGAATGGGAGAAGATATTTGCAAATGACACATACGATAAAGGGTTAATATTCAAAATATATAAAGAACTGATACAATTTGGGGCGCCTGGATGGCTCAGCAAGTTAAGGGTCCGGCTTCAGCTCAGGTCATGATCTCACAGTTTGTGCATTTGAGCCCCGTGTCAGGCTCTGTGCTGACAGCTAGTTCAGAGCCTGGAGCCTTCAGATTCTGTATCTCCCTCTCTGTACCTTCCCTGTTCGCGCTGTCTTTCTCCGTCTCTCAAAAATTAAAAAAAAAAAAAAAAAAAAAAAAAAAAAAAAAAAAAAAAAAAAAAGAACTGACACAATTAAACATCCAAAAAAACCAATTTAGAATTGAGCAGAAGAGATGAACAGACTTTTCTCTAAAGAAGACATACAGATAGCCAATAGACACATGAAAAGATGCTCAACATACTCATCATTACGGAAATGCAAATCAAGCCTACAATGAGATATCACCTCACACTTGTCAGAATGGCTAAAATCAAAAACACAAGAAACAGCAGGTGTTGGCAAGGATGTGGAGAAAAAGTAACTTTTCTGCACTGTTGGTGAGAACACAAACTGATGCAGCCACTGTTGAAATCAGTATGGAGGTTTCTCAAAATTTAATAATAGAACTACCCTACGATCCAGTAATCACACTACTGGGTATTTACACCCAAAATACAAAAACACTAATTCAAAGGGATGCATGTACCCATATGTATATTGCAACATTATTTATAATAGCCAAACTATGGAAGAAGCCCAAGTGTTCATTGATAGGTGAAAGGATTAAGAAGTTAAAGGATAAAGAGTGATATATATCTCACATATATAATATCACACACATATATAATGTGTGATATATTATACATATTATTTATATTTATAATTATATATAAATATTTGTCATATATAAAACACATATATTTGTATATATAATATTTAGCCATAAAGAAGAATGAAATCTTGCCATTTGTAACAACATGGGTGCAGCTAGGGAGTAGAATGCTAAGCAAAATGTGTCAAAGACAAATACCGTATGACTGCATTCATGTGTGGAATTTAAGAAACAAACAAATGAGCAAAAAGAAAAAAGGGAAGAGAGGAAACAAACTACGAGAGACTATTAATGAGAAAAAACTGAGGGTTGACAGAGGGAAGTGGTTGGGAGATGGGCTAGATGATGATAGGGATTAAGGAGGGCACTTGTGATTAGCCCTGGGTGTTGTATGTAAGTGATGAATCATTAAATTCTACACCGGAATTTACGTTACATGTTAACTAACTGGAATTTAAAGAAAAACTTGAAAAAGGAAAATAAGTGGTTTCAATTCTACCTGTATTTTATTTGTTGTGACTAAAATAAGTGTTTTGGTAATTTAAAAAAGAATCAAAGAAAAGAAAAATGCTCCATTTTAAACTTGTAAAACCTAAATCAAGACTTCCATGGCTTATCTGGCTTTGGTAAGATTCAATGCTGGCTAAGCTGAGAGCTAAGATAGAGTTCTACTCTAGAGAAACCAGAGCTTCTATTCATAGTGACTATTAATTAGATTAAAAGAATGAATAACCTCAGACAGTAAAGAATCAAAATTGGTCTCAGTTAATTGACTCTAAAACAACAGCCATATTCACAATGGAAATCTAGGGTAACTAAGACATTAACGAACTCTAATGTGCTTTCCAGTTCAAAAACAAAAGAATGATGTATAATATGGAAGAAGTACTGACCTAATGCATGTGAAACCACCATTAACAGACTGTTTCTTCTCACCTATACTGTGAGAATCGGTTTACAAATTTGCAAAAGCAATTCAGTTGCATAGGTGCTTAGTTACAGCATGACTCAAGCCCAAGGTAATAAAATGCTGAATACATTAGAAAGCTTTTCTCCCTGGGCGCCTGGGTGGCTCAGTCGGTTAAACCTCCGACTTCGACTCAGGTCATGATCTCATGGTTCATGGGTTCCAGCTCCGCGTCGGGCTCTGTGCTGACAGCCAACTCAGAACCTGGAGCCTGCTTCGGATTCTGTATCTCCCTCTCTCTCTGACCCTACCCTACTCCTAATGTCTCTCTCTGTCTCTCAAAACAAACAAACAAACAAACATTAAGAAAGCTTTTCTCCCATAAGAAGCATGGTCCACAAAAGGATGGGAGCTATCTAAATTGAAAAGACTCCAAGACTGAATTACAATGGGCAAAGTTTACCTACAACATTATTCCATTAGAAGTAGCCCTTGTATATGCCAGGAATTGTTTTTTTCATTCATAGAAATATGAATATTCTTTTATGTTAACTTCTAGTAGTTTCTCTATGTTAGTAGTAAATAAAAAGGAGCAGATCATCTTTTGAGGTTATAAAATGCTTATGAGGATAAACATCTAACACAAAGGATTAAATCCCTATAAATATCCAAAAGTTTCCAATTATGTGAAATCAGTCTAAGATTACTTCAAATGTTGTGTTGCTTTTATTTATCCTGAAATCTTAACCCCTTAAAATGAGTTCTTCACTTTTCCCTCAGATCAGGAGTACAGATTTTCATGCAGTGGAAACTCATCTTAACTACTTCCTTTTGTGTTTGCCTCATTAGTCAGTCCATTATTATTACTACACACTCCATTTGAAGAGAAGGAATTAGGCATAGAGTGTTTACCTAGTGCTTCATGGAAGCTGTGGTGAAGCCAGACTTTCTTCCCAAAATATTTTGGCTCTGTGAATGACAGAGAAAAAAATGTATGCTATGACATAAGACCAAGACATGATATTGTGACCTACAGAAAGGGGGTTTGGTGAGCCAAAATCAACAAGTAAAATTACCCTGAAACATTTAATGAAAAGTGTTACTCTCATTCATTGTGGGTCAAAAGCTGGCCTGAACAGACTTCTTCTAGCATTTAGTTTTTGACATTATACCAGAAAAACACAATGGCATTTCTAAGTTCACCAACATCAACTTTCACAGGTAATCTGTAAGAATTGCAGAGAGAGAGAGAGAGTGTAAAGAGCATAACTATGCACCTAGTTTCTGATAAATGTCAACCCACTGTCTCTCATTATGCTCTAAGTAGAGAGACTTTGAATGATGTGAGTTTTGAAAGCAATATTTTGCAATCACTGCCATAACACTTTGTGTCAGGAATTTATGAGAACAAAATATTATTTAAAATAAAATATAATCCAAAATAATGATAAAGTTAGCAGATTTCTGTCAAGTTGCACTCCTTTTTTTTATCATTTCTCCTTCTGTGTATTTATATTAGCTCTTATTCTCAGAAGATAGGGTTATGATGGTGACCATGGTCAGAAATAGAAGTGAACTCTCTAAACTCAATAATTACATTGTATTGATTTCAGTTAGATATTTATATTATAGAAAACGATCTAATAGTATTAACATTTCAATAGTTGGTCTCATATTTCACTAGGGTAAATTTCACACCACTCTAATCAATCACTTTATTTTGAAAGGACAAACTTTCCAAATGTCTTTATTTTTTCCTGGGAAAATAAGGTTAATGACTGTATTGTAATATAGCTAGCTAGTTGCTTCATTTTTAGTTGTAAAGGTAAAATGTTGCTTCTATTTTGTGTTGAATGCTTGTTATGCTGCAAATTATTTTGACTACCCCAGGTTGCATGTCTTTTTTATATATTTTCTGAAGTAAATGAATCCTCCACATTCACTGGAGGAAGAGATAGGTGACTCAAATTCATATCAGTAATAAGACAGCCACAATTTAAAAAGTATTATACATATATAAATGCAGCAATATTTAGTTTAAATTTGTGTGCCAGTCCACACAAACACTGTCAACTGATCTTTGACAAAGAGCAAAGGCAATTTAATGGAGAAAGGATACTCTTCAAGAAGTTCTGCTGGAACAAGTGGACATTCACATGCTAAAAAAATGAATCTAGACATAGATCTTACACTTTTCACAAAAATTAACTCAAAATGAGTCATAGCCCTAAAATTTAATGCTCAAAGCTGTAACATTCCTAGAAGGTAACATAGGAGAAAATTCAGGTAAACTTGGTTTTGGTAATGCCTTTTTATATATAGTACCAATTTTAGTGATCAATGTTTTTATTGTTTCCAGTATAACACATTATGCACAGAGCTGCTTAAATACAAATTTCAGACTTATATGAGTTAACTTTTCAATACAGTCCTCAGTTCTAATGTGCACATTTTACAAATACTCTATTAATTTGTGTGTGTCTGTGGATCCATGAACCAAAATATCACAAGAAGTAAGAAAACAGATATTTGGCATGCTTGGGAATTACTGGGAAATAATACTTCATTAAGCAATATCTATTGTATTAATGCTATCTAGCAATAAGGATTGAGCAAATTAATTATTTTGTTTCTTCTCTTACGCACTTCTGTTCATATTTTCCCCATATCTGAAGTAGTACACTTATCTGATTATGGCAACTCAGGAAATCTTTATGGAACCTGGATGTAGTTGCCTTTTTTAATTTGAAGTACATAAAAAAGAAATGTGGAGTGATTCCTTAGAGTATGAACAGTTAGTGATGTGAGCAGAATTTAAGATTTATAGGCCTTTTTATACCAGAACAGGGCACCAGAACATGAGTGACAAATGTCACACATGTGTTCTGCAATATGGTTATTTGAATATGTGTGTTTGTATATGTCTTTGTATGGGGGTCACAGGGAAATGGTCTGTATTAGTTATTTATTACTGCATAATATTACCATGAACCTAGACCCTTAAAACAACACATGATTTGGGGTGCCTGGGTGGCTCAGTCGGTTAAGCCTCCGACTTCAGCTCAGGTCAGATCTCAATTTTGTGGGTTTGAGCCCCGCGTCAGGCTCTGTGTTGACAGCTAGCTCAGAGCCTGGATCGTGCTTCCGGTTCTGTGTCTCCTTCTCTCTCTGCCCCTCCCCCTCTCATGCTCTGTCTCTCTCTGTATCAAAAAAAAAAATAAATAAAAACATTAAAACAACAACAACATGATTTTATCTCACTGCTTTTGTGAGCCGTGAGTTCAGGCACAACTTAGCAGTGTTCTCTGCCTCAGGGTCTCACAAGGCTGCATTCAATGTGTCAAGTGGGGCTTCAGTTTCATATAAGAATTTATTGGGAAAGGTTCCACTTCCAAGTTCAATCTGTTGGTGGGATTCAGTTTTTGGTGGTTTGTGGGGGTTAAGGCTTCATTTTCTTGTTGAATGTTGGCTGTAAGCCTTTGCAGGCTGTCAGCTAGATGTCATCCTTAGCTTCTAAAAGTCGTTTATAGTTACTTGTCATGTTGTATTCCACAAGATGTCCACTTGCTTCCTCAAAGCCAGTAAAGAAGAAAATCCAGGAATATGGGTGCTACTATCTTGTATAATCAAGTAATAATGTGCACATAATCACATATATCCTATTACATTTGCCATATTCTACTCAGTAGAAACATGTCACAATCCTTCCTATAGTCAAGGGAAAAATTACACATGGGTGTGAACATAAGTTGGTGTCATGGAGAGCACTCTGAGTCTGTTCAACACAATCTCTCTTGTTGGATCTAAGATGGCACTGAAAATAAAAGAATAGGCCATTTCTTACTTTACTGGATTTATCTGTTATAGATTCTTTAGTCATATTTATTCTTTTTTCCAATTTTCCCATTTGCTAAGGTACTTGTTCTACTTGTTTTTTTTTTTAAACAACCATTCCACCATAAGGGGCTCTGACCATTAAGAAGAAGAAAAAGGAAGATGAAAACCAGGAGTCAAAGCAGTAGGAGAAAAAGGACAAGGAGGAAAGGGAGGAAGAGAAAGTGAGAAAATAAGGAAGGAATAATGGAAAGAAGGGAAGGAGTGACGGTAGGACGAAGGAATAAAAGAAGCTGCAACAGCGAAAAAGTGGGTAGGAACACTTGGAAACACATTGCCAATCCTAGAGTGTTTACATGTTTACTTCAACATGTCAATACATTTTTTCAGGTTGAATAGTAATGATTTGGAACCTCTGGATGCATAATTCATAATACAAGTTTCTAGAAATTAATACTTAAATACTTCTACTTCATAGGATAAAACAACAAGGTCAGGTTACCCTGAGGTCTGATCACCTACTGGGACTGGATGGCACTGTCCTGCTTCCTAGAAACATTTCTTCAGTCAATTCAGAATAATTGTTTTTTTCACACAGGTTTCATAGTGTTGCTACAGGCATCTTCCATACATACACAATTTTGAATAAAAATAGATGAAATAATTGTAAACAATCTCTCATGTACACCTTAATGCTCATTTTTCATTAATTGTCATCTTAAAATTGACTTTGCCTATTTCTTTTTATTTATTTGTTTTTATTATAATTAAATTCAAGTTGATATATAATGTAATAATGATTTCAGAAGCAGAATTTAATGATTCATCACTTACATATAACACAAAGTGCTCATCCCAACAAGTGCCCTCTTTAATGCCCATCACCCATTTATCCCATCCCCCACCCAACGCCCCACAAGCAACCCTTAGATTACTCTCTGTGTTTAAGACTCTCTTACAGAGGCGCTTGGGTGGCTCAGTCAGTTAAGTGCCTGCCTTCAGCTCAGGTCACAATCTCACAGTTTGTGGGTTTGAGCCCCATGTCAAGCTCTGTGCTGAACGCTTGCTCAGAGCCTGGGGCTTGCTTCAGATTCTGTGTCTCCTTCTCTCTCTGCCCCTCCCTGCTCATGCTCTGTCTCATTCTATCTCTCAAAACTAAATAAATGTTAAAAAAAAAAAGAGTCTCTTACAGTTTGCCTCCCTCTTAAATTCCTGAGTATAGTCATACGATAAATCTTTCTCTGACTGACATATTTTCTTTAGCATAATATATTTGAGTTCTATCCACATTGTTGCAAATGGACAGATTTAAACCTTTGATTGCTGAGCAATATTCCATTGTGTGTATACATACATTATATATATATATATGTATATATATATATATATATATATGTATATATATGGGTGTGTGTGTGTGTGTGCGTGTGTATACCACTTCTTCTTTATTCATAAGACAATGGGCATTTGAGCTGTTTCCATAATTTGGCTATTGTTGATACAACGACTACAAACATTGGGGTGCATGTGCTCTTTCCAATCAAAACTTTTGTATCCTTTGGATAAATACCAAGTAGTGTGATTGCTTGGTTATAGGGTTGTTCTATTTTTAATTTTTTGAAGAACCTCCATACTGTTCTCCAGAGTGGCTGCACCAGTTTGCATTACCATCAACAATGCAAAATTGCTCTCCTTTCTCCACATCCTCGCCAACATCAGTTGTTTCCCAAGTTGTTAATTTTAGCAACTCTGACAGGTATGGAGTGATATCTCATTGTGGTTTGGATTTTTATTTCCCTGATGACGAGTGATGTTGAGCATCTTTTCATATGTCTCTTACCCGCTAGAAGTCTTCTTTGGAAAAGCCTCTGTTCGTGTCATTTGCCCATTTTTTCTTTGGGTTATTTGTTTTTTGGTTGTTGAGTTTGATAAGATGTTTATCGATTTTGGATACTGACCCTTTACTGATATGTCATTTACAGATATCTTCTCCCATTCCATTGGTTGGCTTTTAGTTTTGTTGTTTCCTTCACTGTGCATAAGATTTTTATCTTGAGGAGGTCCCAATAGTTCATTTATGCTTTTATTTATCTTGACTCTGGAGACATGTCTAATAAGATGTTGCTGTGGCCAAGTTCAAACAGGTTCTTGCTTGTTTTATCCTCCAGGATTTTGATGGATTCTTTCTCACGTTTAGGTCTTTCTTCCATTTTGAGTTTATTTTTGTGTATGCTGTAAGAAAGTGGTCCAGGTCCATTCTTCTGTATGTTGCTATCCAGGTTTCCCAGCACCATTTGCTGAAGAGATTGTCTTTTTTTCTAGTGGACATTCTTTTCTGCTTTGTTGAAGATTAGTAGGCCAAATATTTGTGGGTCCATTTCTGGGTTCTCTATTTGGTTCTGGTGATCTATGTGCCTGTTTTTGTGACAGTACCATACTTTTTAAAAAATCTTTTATTTATTTTTGATACAGAGAGAGACAGAACGTGAGATGGGGAGGGGCAGAGAGAGAAGACAGAACCGGAAGCAGGCTCCAGGCTCTGAGCTGCTAGCACAGGGCCTGATGCAAGGCTTGAACCCACGAATGTGAAATCTGACCTGAGCCAAAGTCAGAGGCTTAGCCAACTGAGCTGCCCAGGCGCCCCAGTACTATGCTGTCTTGATGATTACAGCTTTGTAATGCAGATTGAAGTCTAGAATTGTGATACCTCCAGCTTTGATTTTATTTTTTTTACATGACTTTGGCTATTCAGAGTTGTTTATGGTTCCATACAAATTTTAGGATTGTTTGTTCTAGCTCAGTGAAGAAAGTTCATGGTTTTTTTTTTTTTTAATAGGGACTGCATTGAATGTGCAGATTGCTTTGGGTAGTATAGACATTTTAACAATATGTGCTCTTCCAATCCATAAGCATGGAATGTTTTTCCTTCATTTTGTGTCTTCTTCAATTTCTTTTATAAGCTTTCTATAGTTTTCAGCGTGAAGATCTTTTACCTGTTTGGTTTGGTTTCTTCCTAAGTATCTTATAGTTTTTGGTGCAATTATAAATAAGATCAGCCCCATGATTTCTCTTGCTGCTTCTTTATTATTGGTGTATAGAAATGCAACTGATTTCTGTACGTTGATTTTATATCCTACATCTTTGCTGAATTCATGGATCAGTTCTAGCAGTTTTTCGGTGGTATCTTTCTGGTTTTTCACATAGAGTAAACTTCAAATAGTGAAAGTTTGACTCATTGCCTATCAATTTGGATGTCTTGTATTTCTTTTTGTTGTCTGATTGCTGAGGCTATGAATCCTACTACTATGTTGAACAACAGTGGTGAGAGTGGACTTCCCCGTCATGTTCTTGACCTTAGAGGGAAACTCTCAGTTTTTCCCCATTGAGGATGATATTGGCTGTGAGTCTTTCATATATGGCCTTTATGATCTTGAGGTATTTTCCTTCTATTCCTACTGTATTGAGGGTTTTTTTTTTAAATCAAGAATTGATGCTATATTTTGTCAAATGCTTTCTCTGCATCTATTGAGAAGACCATGTGATTCTTATCATTTTTTTTATTAATGTGATGTGTCATGTTGATTGATTTATGGATATTGAACCACCCCTGAAGCCCAGGAATAAATCCCACTTGGTCATGGTGAATGATTCTCTTAATGCACTGTTGGATTCTATTTGCTAGTGCCTTATTTAGATTTTTGTATCATTGTTCATCAGGGAAATTGGTTTGTAGTTCTGTTTTTTAGTGGGGTCCTTGTCTGGTTTTGGAATCAAGGTAATGCTGGCCTCATAGAATGAGCTTGGAAGTCTTCCTTTTATTTTTATTTTTTGAAACAGTTTTATTTTTTTATAGTTTTCAATATATATATTTTTTCTTTTTTTCTTTTTTTAATATTTTATAATAATTTGTTGTCAAATTGGTTTTCATATAACACCCAGTGCTTTTCCCCATAAGTGACCCTCTCCATGACCATCACCCCGTTCCCCTCTCCCCTTCCCCCTCCAGTCCTGGGTTCTTTCTCAGTATTCAATAGTCTCTCATGATTTGTGTCCCTCTCTCTCCCCAACACTCTTTCCCCCTGAAAAAATTTAAAAGAATATGTTATTTACTCTTCCTTAAATGTTTTGTAGAAATTACCTGGAAAGCAATCCGACCCTGAACTCTTCTTTGTTCAGAGATTTTTTTATTACTGATTCAATTATTTTTAGAGGTTATGGTCTTTTCAAATTTTCTTTTTCTTCCTGTTTCAGTTTTGGTAGTTTATATTGTTTCTAAGAATTGATCACTTTCTTCTAGTTTATCGAATTTCATTATGTATAATTGCTCATAATATTTACTTATTATTGTATTTATTTCTGTAATGTTGGTTGTGATCTATATGCTTTCATTATTTATATTATTTATTTGGATTCTTTCTCTTTTTGGTAATACATCTAGAGGATTATCAATTTTGTCAATTCTTTCAAAGAAAGAGCTCCTAGTTTCAGTGATCTCTTCTACTATTTGTTTTATTTTAATTTCATTGGTTTCTACTTTAATCTTTATTATTTCCCTTCTTATGCTGATTTTTCTTATTTCAATTACCAGTTTGAAATATCAAACCGCCATGAAACAGCATTAAACTAAATGGAATACATTGAGGCTATATATTTGTATATCCATTCCACTGTTTAAAAACTGTAATATATCAAATATTTAGCTGTGAATTTAGTATGCCAAATTATACATCATATTTGTACAATGAATTTCAATGTGCACAGGATATGTGATGAATCAAGAACAAAAAAATAAATATGAAATTTCACATGACCAGTTTGATTTTAAGAAGGTAAGTGGAAACCTCCCCCACAATCCCTCTCCACATCTGAAAAATCCAGTGCTTTTCTTCAGCACTGATTTGAATTGTCCTCACTTATAACTTTATGGTCTCTAAATTCATCAGTCATGAAGTGCAATGAGAGGTCATGGTGAAGGTTAGAAGAGTTTAGTTTTGTGATTGTATAAAAAAAACAGAACATACTACTTCTTTCAAAGGCAACCCACAATAAATAGCCAAAGTTATATGTCCCAAAATCTTTAGGAATTTGTTTTGATGAAGTATTATGTTCTGGGCACACTGATATAATAGAGATAATGGCTACACCATTTACAAAAGTAGAAAATGCTGATGAAATATAAATATATAACTGTAACTATAAAGTTTCCATTATTAAATGCTTTGCAAGATGGCCATAAAAGAGGCATAATGATTATGTTAAAAGCCTGAATTTTTTTGGACTCTTATAATAAGATATTGCAGCATTTGCAGAAAGGTTATCAAGTGTGTGTCAAACTAAAATTAGTGAAGATGGATTAGGAATAAATGTATTGCATTTACAAAAGTAAATGAATACAACAGAAGAAAATAAGCACTCATGAATCATTTTCACTAGAACCTTGAATAAAGATTTTTTAAAATACTACTATTAATGTGCAAATACACCATCTTATGGCCCCAGCAATCATTGCAGTATCATTGATGAAAAACACTAACTAAAAACAATATTCTTTAGCAAGAACAGAATTATTATCGTTTTATCACTATTTAGATATTTTTAAGTCAAGCAGAGTAACCAAAAATATTATTCAATATAAGTCAATCAACCAAAAATGTTTAAGATTATGTAACGTACAACAGCAGAAGATATGACATATAAAGGAGTGAATAAGAATGGGATATCTTCCACTATGGAATTGAACAAAAGCATACTGCTGTTAAGATTGTAATAGATTTCTAAATTAATTATTGAATTGGTTTAGAAATGAAGATATTCATCTTAAAAATGTGTTTTTTAATGTTTGCTTAAGGGTCTCATCTGCTACATTAATACAGAAGAGTGACATAGCAGGCAAAATGAGGAAGGTTAAGATCCATTTAAACGAGATTGAGCCAACAAGTCCCATGCTTTAATTCTCCCTAGCAGTTTATTCTATTATAAACTTAATTAGAAATCTTTTTTTTTAATGTTGAGAAAAAGTATTTGATTCTCACTAACCCTCTATGTAGGATTTTCAAATCTTATTAAATGGTGGATTTACAGTTTCTATAAACCTACTTTTTTATTTTTAATACACCTACTAATATGATTCTATAAAACCTTTTCATTAAAACATGAATCTTTCAATGATGTTTCAATCGGTCCATATTAAGCCATGATTGTCATAACTACCAAATGAATTAATACAGTAAAATTTTGAGTGCTACATTAGGTGAAAAAATAGTTGAAAGATACATATTTATGATTAGCCTACATAGAGAAATATACATTTTACTTTTTACTGAAAATTATAGAAATTTTATTGTGCAAATCATGATTGTATTTCATTTGCATAATGACTCGTAGTTACTTAGTTGCTGAAAGTTGTTAGGCATTCTAAAAGCCAAAATATGAATGGGCTGAAAGTTTACCTAAAATTTACTGCATTCACTAAAGGGCTAAAGCACTCAAGCTTTGAAATCATCTACTGCAAAGGCTGTTTATTCACCATATAAAATCTTACTGTATATTGTGTCCATAAAGATACAAGAGCTGCAACAGAGCACACTGCTAAACATCTCAAATATTAATTTATTGGCTTCCAACATTGTGCTTTCCAAGCATACAGAATAGATGATTAGGAGGTGGTATGAAAGAATAAGTGTGATTTGACAATCCTATTTGAATCTTCTGTGATTTGGAATTGAATATTTTAAGGCTGTATAAGCTGAAAAAGATATTTTCAACAAATAGCTTCATAAATCAGGTTTGATTTTAAAAGCTGGAAAGATTTCAAAAATTCATTTTATTCTTCGGAAATAATGAGAAGTGGGAAGCAGTTTATAGAAAATATCAGAAAGCACAAATACTGCAAACTCCCCACATGCAAGCATCTTGCTATTGTCTTGCCCTGGTGTGAGTCATAGCCTATCTGGCACAGGTGTTTCTTCCTTCAAAAGGCACATTTATCCCCCAGCCTCAGAACTTAATTATTTATTTCTAATAATCTAGGGGGCAGCAAAATCGGTTTTTGTACATTTTACAATAGCTTTTCAAAATGAGTAATGAAACATGCCTTGGAACAATTCACATGTAAGACATATTTTGTGATTAGTTGATGTCTAAAATTGTCTGACATATAGGGTTAGATGAGAGAAATGACACAAAGAAAGGGAAAAGCAGGAATTAGGTTTCTGTACAGCATTGGTAACAAAAAGTGCATATTAGAGTACTATACTGCAGTTTATTTGAAAATTTAACAACTTCAAATAAAAGAAAATGCTTTGCTATTATAATGGCTCATCCCTAAACCTGGGGTAAAGACATGGGCCAAATAAGTGTTCAGACAACAAAGGATATACCCAAACTCTGAGATTTTTAGTCTATGTTCACAAATGTCTGCTTTTACCTGGCTTTTCCATTTTCAGTATATTAGTCTCCTTTTCTTTGGATTCCACATGCAATATTTCACCATTTAAACATATTTTAAAGGAATTTAAATTTTCCTATTTTAGATTCTTTAGAATTCTCAAATAACATCTTTCTCAATAGGGATCTCACAGTCTTGCAGGCCACCACTTCAAAAATGCATTGATCTAGAATCCCAGAAAGGTGACATCTTTCTGACACAACCACTAAGCACTAAGGAGACTACTCTGGGAGTTAGAGGGAAAAAAATGACATTTTATCTCTCTGTCAGCATATAATTAACATATGAGAAGTAAGTTCATTACTCTTCTGTTGGTGAAGGGAATTTTGCTAGGTGGTTTGCAGGTTTGCTTTTGCCACAGAGACTTCTGACCAGCTATCCTTTCTCACTATGACCTTTGTGTTGGTGTTATTTGGATTTGATTTTTCAATTAGCTCTGTTACCTCAAGACCAGGCCTCAGAGCCACACGTTGCCTTCACTTTTTGCTTTGTACTGCCAAAACCTTCATGCCTCACTAAAAACTGCATAAGATTAAGCACATTCTGAAAATATATGTTCGAATTAGAGATGTAACAAACTATCCATAGAATCCACTAAATCACTGAAGCAACAAACCTGCATATCCAGAGTTAGCACCAGTATATTACAATCTACAATATACTTCTCCTTCTGGTGATAAAAGTAAAGCATATTTTATATTAAAATGCTAACAATAACTCCTTAGCAATTAATACTTTTCCTGGAGAAGGAAAATTGCATAACCCCAATTGCTATTGTACATACATTGAAAAGAACAGATGAACTACAGGTATGAGCCTTTCAGCAAAACCCAGGTATGAAAAGTCTTTGGAACCTGGCACTTAGATTGGATTCAGCAGTCAGCTCTTGAACTCTTTGTGTTAGATGTACTGAGCTTCTCGTGTTTGACAGCATGTTGTCTTGCAAGCTTGAGGAATGTCTAAAAGTCAAATGCCAGGACTCTACTGACAAATGTGTGGTTTTTCTTCACCTCCCCCTCAGGGGATGTGGGATGAATGTATGTAATAAAACAGGAGCAGCTGCAAGACAATATTATATGGAATTCCATTTGGAAAATACTGTATTCTTGAAGTAGCAAATCTCTTGCTAATGAAGAGATGTTACTTCTGCAATGAAAAATAAAGCAAATAATGTTTTAAAGAAAAGGGAAGGAAGGGAACCTGAATAGAATCCAATTATATAAAATAATATGCTGGAGTCTTATGTATCTATTGTGCACTTGGGTTTGTATCTTAGAAAACAGCATAAATATAGAAAAGCTTATTGGTGGGTGGGAGGGACGCACAGGAAGAGAAGTAGGCAATAAGGATATAAAAGTATTCCTTATTTACAGAATAAAAAAAACCCAAAATGTCAGTGTTTGTGATCACTACTTAATTACATTACTATTTTTTTTTTTTTTGAGAAAGCACACGCAGGGAGGGGCAGGGGGTTGGAATGATTCAAAGAAGGCTTTGTGCTGACAGCAGTGAACCCAATGTGGGACCTGAACTCACAAACCTGGAGATAATAACCTGAGCTGAAGTCAGATGCTCAACCAACTGAGCCACTCAGGTATTCCCCCTAATTACATTTTAATAAGGAAGAGTTATTAACAATTTCTCTAGATGAAAATTCAGCACCTTTACTGTAAGTATCACATGGCTTTTCTTTTCCCAAAACTTAAGCTTATTTTTCTGGCTGTGGTGTCACTACATCCATGAATATTTGGAAATGCTTTCAGGTTTGAGAAATTTACTTTCTGACCCAAACTGCCCTCTGCAATTCCAAACTACATACTTCCATTTGTAACATTTGATGGATCACTTTCATTTGTATGTACTTCAAGAAAGTTTGGCAACTTTTAGTTTTATGGCTGATTGGCAATCTGTATTATGGACCTAGAAAAGGACCAGAATCTGTATGGCACTTCAAATCAGGAATCCACCTAAGCAAGCATCAGAAAAAGCCTTAGTAATTTTTTTCATGTAAAAAAAATAAAAACATGAAACTAGAAACTTCAAAAAATGTTGAATCTTAAATGATTGCTATAAAATAGTACAAACTAATACAAATTGTTTCACTGCTTCTATAACAGTAAGGGTACACCTTGTATTATACTAGTAATATATCTTATTTTAAAAAATAAGTAAGATATCTCTTTGGTTTCTTCATGTCTTTGTCAATTATGAACTAATCAAAAATATTGTGGAAGCGATTCAGATTTCCAGGCTACATGGTCCCTGATCATTTGTTTGTTCAATAATTCATTCATTCAATGTTTATGTAGTTAGTTACTTTCTTTCCTTCAAAACTATATAACAAGGATTTGCTCTCAGGGTGCTCATAAGCTTGTGAAGAACAATTAAGTACAATAAAAAGGAGTAGAATGATTTAATAGAAGTTTGATCATGAAAGTTCATGGACTTTCCTGGGAACTGCAAGTAGTCTGCTATACCTGGAGCTTAGGGACCCTGGAGTGAGAATCACTGGTTAGATAGGAGATGAAGCAGATAGAACTAGATTTTGTTAAAGCTTAAATGCTGGAGTAAGTAGTTTGGAAGTTATTCTATGTACAGTAGGCCTTTGAAAACTATTTTGTAAGAGAATCATATGACCAAACATGAATTTTTAAAAGGTGTCTTTACTCTAGGTCCAGGATGATATGGACAAAGAAGAGATGAAAGAGTATAAACAGGTTAGAACAGTTTAAGAAGTTCCTAACATAGTCCAGACAAACTATGATTAGGGCTGGACCAAAATGATAACAATAGGAGTGGATAAGTGGGTTCAGATTTAGACATATTTCAGCAATCAAACTTTCAGGATTTGAAAATGTTTGGCTGTGCCATTTTGAGTCCATATAAAGGGCTTTTATAAAGGGAAACGAAGGTACTTGAAAGGACCATGGGATGCTAGTCAGTGAGAAGGGCACACAAGTGTGGGGTAAAGCATGTATGGGAGCAGAAGATAAAGGATTTGGTTTTACAGATTATGACTTCACTGTGTCTGTGTAAGTAAGAATCAAGCAGAGATGTCAAGTAAGCAGTTATAAATTAATGTCCATCACCTGAGAAAGAGATGAAGTAAGAAAAAACCACTGGCAATAAGAGTTTCCATAGACCTATTCTTAATTGTATAATATAGGTCTTCAGTGTATTTTTAAATTTGTTTTGCCAAACTTTTATTAAAACTTATGTTTTATTCTAGTATTCAGGGATTAAGTAAATTAAGATAGAAAAAAACCCCAAGAATTTATGTGGTCATCCTAGTCATTACCTCCAATCAGTCTTTATTTTTGGAAACAATCTGGCCATGACCTTGATGTGTTTCATTTACTCCTTTGCTTACTGTCTTTAGTTTACTGATCTGAATTTTCTGATACTGCAACAATAATCTCCAATCAAAGAGAGAATGTTTGGTGTTTTTATATCATTCTTCTCTTAATGATATATACCAATCATTTCTTTATTTGCCTTTTCTCCTCCTCCTCTACATCCTCGTCTTTGTCCTCCTCCTCCTCCTCCTCATACTCTTCTTCCTTCTCTCTCTCACACTCTCTCTCTCTCTCTCTCTCTCTCTCTCTCTCTCTCCCTCCCTCCCTTTTTCCTCTTTTCCCTGTCATTCCTCTCTCTCTCTATCTCAACTCCATGACACACTGGCAAGATGTTTCTGGGAAATAGTTTCTATTGATTCCCAGGCCCTTTCTTGAGTTTTCATTGGGTACAATTTAGATAATATTTCCCTAAGGACATTCACTTGTGTAAATTCACATTGCCAATTTGCACAGCCACAAGAACTTGCTAAGTCTTCCTACATCCCTAGACCATTTAACTGCCCAAAAGAGCTTGAAGACTTCTGCTGCCTTCAAGACTTTAGTTTGCCCTACCTCAGGATCATTTGTAGAATGTTAACTACCCAGATAGCAAGGGAACCTTTGCTGCCTCTCTACTTTAAAAATGCCCATTTGCTTCCTAAATCAAACCTAATTCTCTATTGGGTAATGAAGATTATTGTTGCTTTTTGTTCATTTGTTTATGGACTTATTGCCATTGTATTCATTGTCTTCTGGCTGTTTTGTAATTCTTTTGTTCCTTTTTTCTTCTCTTGTTGTATTAGTGATTTGATAATTTTCTGTGGTGGTATGCTTTTGTTTATTGTTTGCTTTATTTTGTTTCTCAAAAGTCTTTGATATTTTGGAATCTTGTCTAATTAAATAGATGATAACTACTGGACTCCTTTTATATGCATGCATATTTTTCCTCCGGAAGAACCATAAGAGATCAGTCATGTCTGATTTTTCCTTATACAAAGTTTGTTGACTTTTCTCCAATACATTCTTTGCTTAAGTGTTTGATAATTGGAACAAAGTACATCATTTGTCAATGACTCAAGAGAACTATGTAAATATGATAGAATGCCCAAATTTTCAAACAGTGATTTATTCGCTGATTTAAAGTAGTAAATATAGTCCCTGGAATATAAAAAGTTCATTCTAAGAATATGACTGTATAATAACAATGACATAATCTGGAAATGCCTGTTGTATATTCAGAGGAGTATGTGTATGAATGTGGTATTGACTCCGATCTGGCAGATGGGAAAAGGAATAAACCTAGAGTCTTAAAAAAAAAACACAGAAAAGTAATCCCTGAAAAATATATAAATGGACTGAGTAAAAAGCTGCTGCTTTTAGATTTGACTTTTTAGTGGGAATGACTTTTGAGAAGATAAAGCAAAATACTAGCTTTTTTAAAATGTCAGGTTGTTCCTTTATAAATCGTTTTTTTTTTATTTTAAAAAGTTTATTCACTTTTGAGAGAGAGAGAGAGAGAGAGAGAGAGAGAGGGAGAGAGAGAGAGAGTGAGAGCACATGACAGGGGAGGAAGAGAAAGAGAGGGAGACACAAAGTCCAAAGAGGGCTCCAGGATCTGAGCTCTCAGCACAGAACTTGATGTGGGGCTAGAACTCATGAACCATGATATTATGACTTGAACTGAAGTTGGAAGGTTAACAGACTGAGCCACCCAGGCGCCCCTCTAAATAGATTTTTAAATAAGTTGGTTTTTTTTTTTACTTTCTCACTTAAAAGAGGGGAAAAATCAATCTTTTTGAACATAGTACATATAATTGCCTTGGCAACAAGCACAATAATAACATCTACAGCATCCTTGTGAACCTTAATTATAGGATTATATTAAACTAGAACATGTTAATTCTTTAGTAAATCACATATATTCCTTAGAATGGAAAATATTAGCTATTGATACATAGCCTTTCAAATTAAAATGTCTGCTTCTTTACAAAAATAGTTTTATAACAAATACCTAAGAATCCTAGCAGCTTCTCTTATTATATTTTAGGAATGAAAGCCAAGTCTCATGAGATGGACATTCTGTTTATAGAGTGTTAACTTTATCAATTATTTACTGAGCGTCAGTATTACGCTTATCTCAGTGGTAAATGTTTTAATATATTTTCAGTACAAATCATGGTCTCTGCTATAAAAAGAGCTTAAAGCATAATAGGGAGATAAGACTGTCATGTAGAAAAAGATTCAAGAATATCAACATTTAAATATTTTACACACATTATATAAATAAAGTAATAGAGTCAAGTATTAATTTGAATCAAGGCCCAACCCATGATATTACTGCATAAGAAAATACCACAAATTTAATCGCTTAAAACAACACAATTTTACTAGCTAATAGTACTGTAAGTCAGAAGTACAGGTAGACTTACCTGGCTTATCTGTTCTTGGTCTCACAAGGACAAAATTAAGGTGTCAGTGTCTTCAGCTGCTATCTAGAGGCTCCAGGGAAGAAAATGCTTCCAATCTCATTTATGTTGTCTAAATTCAGCTTCTTGTGGTTATAGATCAGAGGTCCCTATTTCCTTGCTGGCTATTGACTGGAACTTGCTCTCAGATCCTAGATGATGTCAGCATTCTTTCTTTTGGGTTTCATCTAGCTTCAAGCCAACATTGATACATCAAATATACCTGTGCTTTGAATCTCTGAATTCTCCTTTTGTGACCAGTTGAAGAAAATTCTCTGCCTTTTAAGGATTTACCTGGTTGGATCAGGCCCATGGATTTAATCTCCATATTTTAAAAATCAACTGACTTGGGATTTTAGTTACATCTGCAAAATCAGGAATTTATCTAATGTTTGATTGAATAACCAGGGGACAGGAATCTTGGGCCTCCATATTTAGAATACTGCCTTCCACATTAAGGGACATAGTGGGAATTATGGGAAAATTTTCAAGTTTGAAGTGGGCTTGGACTTATCTTTGAAAAACAGATACAATTTGGACATACGGAGATGGACAAGAGATGTCATGCCAGGCAGGAGAAACAGCAAGGACTAAAGCACAGAGATTTAGGCAATGAGATGATTTTGTACAGGAGAACAGTGGGTAGGCTCACAGACTATTCCAGAGGCATCACAATCTAGCAAAAAGTGAACAGTGTAGCTGTGTGACTTGAGCAAGTTCCTTAAATATGGTTAATCTTAGTTGGCTCACCAATGAAATGAGGGTAATAATAGAATATAAGTCACAAGATTGTTGGTAGTCATTGGAAATTATAGGTAAAAATACAGATGGGTAGATGTAAACATAGAAAGAATATTTCTCGCTTCTGTTAATGCATACCAGGATCACTACATTTTTATGATATGGAATTTCATTATTACTTCATATTCTGTTTATGAGATAATAGTATAACTGCTAGCTGCTTTTGCTTCCTAAATGTATATTTTACTTTGCATTTTTTTATTTAAATAATTTATTACCAAGTTGGTTTCCATATAACACTCAGCGTTCTTCCCTGCAAGTGCCCTGCTCCACGACAATCACCCCCTTCCCCTTCCCCCTCCCTCTTCAGCACTCAGATTGTTCTCAGCCTTCAAAAGTCTCTCATGGTTTGCCTCCCTCCCTCTCCCTATCTCTTCTTCCCCCTTCCCCTCCCCATGGTCCTCTGTTAGAATTCTCCTGTTAGACCTATGAGTGAAAACATATGGTTTCTTTCCTTCTCTGTCTGACTTACTTCACTTAGCGTGACTCCCTCGAGGTCCATCCACTTTGCTACAAATGGACATATTTCATTCTTTCTCATTGCCCTGTAGTATGCATTTTTAAAGTATCATTGATTCCAAATAATTATATTATATCTCAATAATTGATGAGAATATTGAACTAAATGAAATTACAGATTTTAAAGGGGGATAAATACCATCTCTGCATTGTTCTCTATCTTTGGCATCTGTAATTGATACAACAGTACTGACTATTATCATTTGAATACATATATTTTCAAATCACTTAATAGTCCTTAACAGTAGTATAAGTCTTTTCAAGGTTATGGAGAAAAATGTTATTTGGAACAGAATAAGAAATCTTCATGAATTAGATAAACTATATCTTAGATTTTTTAAGTTTATCTATATGGTCCATCAAAAATTTATTCAGGAAAAGTGAATAAATAAGTATATACCTACTCTGTGCCAGACTTCCTGTTTGTGAATTACAAAGATGAACATGACATTCTCCCTGTTCTGAAAGATCTTATTCTAGAACTACTACCACACTAACAACACTTTTGACAGCAAGTTTCTTGGTTTATTCCCACACAGACCAATTCTATGATACCAGCTTGGTGTACAAATCAATTTAGTTCTGACATTATCTGCTTAGAATCATGGTTTGGTGTTTCTAGTGTAAAGATCTGATCTAGGAGCCCACCATGAATCATCTCACTAGAACAAAAGAAAACAACTATCACCTAAGAAATTCCTGGGAAGTTACCTCTGTCTCAGGAACCAGATTCAGAGACCAAATATTATAACAAAAGATGCTCCTACTATTCTTATCATTCAGAAAATCATAAAGGTTTTAGGAGCTCTGTGTCAGGAACGAGGGACACAGACCAATATATGTATATTCTATTAATTCACAGGAAGAGGTATATGTATGCAAATTACACTCACAGAATTACTTGTAACTGGCTTGATGTTAATACATAGTATTAATAATCTATGTTAGGTATTTTTATGACTTAAATTCTGTTAAAATGTACTGTGTGCATTGATGGGGAAAAACACTGGTTGTTGTATGGAAACCAATTTGACAATAAACTATGTATAAAAAATGTATTGTGTGAGATCATGTTGAGGATCTACATAATACATACACAACTGTCTGCTTGTTTATACATTTATTCATTCCACAAACATTTCTTATTTCTTATTTGCCAGGTTGTGCCACATACTACTAACTCCAACAGGAATAAGGCAGAGTCTCAGCTATCAAGAAGCTCACATACCAGTAAATGTAATATATATTCCAAAGGACATCACGCAAAAGTGATAGTTTTAAATTAGTGATATGTATTGGGAGGCAAAATGGTGAAAAAGTAGGGAGCTCCTTACTTTACAGCCACTGGCATCTCTGAAAAAAAGAAGGACTGAAGACATAAGATATTGAACTGCAAAAGCCTGGGAGGAAAAGAGACAGAGTCCACCAAGAACACAATCCCATAGGGTTACCTCCTGAAACAAGCAAATTACACATGGTAGAAAGTCCAAAATACACTATGAGTAAAGAAATGAAATAACCAATGGTACAAGAGGAAAGGCCAAGAGACACCATTAAAAGAACACTTCCTAAAAGGTCAGGCCCTGGACAGTCATTGAGCCTTTTATAATATAGGAATACTAACAGGGGCAGAGTGCATAACAAGCTTTTAAAACTGACAAGAGAGAGAAAAATAGCCAAAATGATGAAATGGAAGAACTCTCCTCTAAAAAAATTCCAGGAAGAAGTCAAAGGTACAGAATTGCTCAAAACAGATATAAGCACCACAGTTGAGCAAGAATGTAGAACAAATGTCATAAAATTAATCACTGGGCTTGAAAAAGACATGGAAGACATCAGAGAAGCTATTGCTGCAAAGACTATGGACCATAAAAATAGATGTGGTTAATTTAAAAATGCTACAGATGAGGTGCATAATAAAATGAAGGTGACCACTGCACAGACTGAAGAGGCAGAGAGGAGAATAGGTGAATTGGAAGACACAATTATAAAAAAAAGAAGAAGCTGAGAAAAAGAGAGAGAAATTGATCCAGGAGCCCGAGAGGAGAATTCGAGAACAGAGTGATACAATTAAACAGAACAATATCCGTATCATAGGAATTCCTGAAGAAAAAGAAAGAAAAATCCACTGATCGGGTACTTGAACAAATTAAAACCGAGAACTTCCCCAACCTGGGGAAGGAAACAGACACTGAAATCCAAGAGCCACAGAAAACTCCCCTCAGACGTAACTTGAATCAACCTTTGACATGAGATATCATAGTGAAACTAGCAAAATATAAGGATAAAGAGAGAATTCTGAAAGCAGCTATGGATAAAAGGGCCCTAACATACAAAGGGATAACTATCAGAGTGGATACAGACCTATATACTGAAACTTGTCAGGCCAGAAAAGAATGGCAGGAAATCTTCAATATGATGCACAGAAAAAAAATATGCAGCCAAGAATCCTTTATCCAGCAAGCCTGTCATTCATAATAGAAGGAGAGATAAAAGTTTTCTGAAATAAACAAAAATTGAGAGAATTCATCATCACTAATATAGCCTTACAAGAAATCCTAAGAGGGACTCTATGAGGGAAAAGTTGCAAGGGATATGAGGTACCAGAGACACCACTATAAGCATGAGCCATACAGAGAACACAATGACTCTAAACCCATATTTTTCAATAATATCACTGAACGTAAATGGACTAAATGCTCCAATCAAAAGACATAAGGAAGCAGAATGGATAAAAATACAAAATCCATTTGCTGTCTACAAGAGACTCCTTTTAGACCTGAAAATACCTTCAGATTGAAAGTAAGGGGATGGAGAAATATCTATCATGTGACCTGAAGTCTGAAGAAAGCCAGAGTATCAAAACTTATATCAGACAAATTGTACTTTAAAGTAAAGGCAGTAACAAAAGATGAAGGAGGGCATTATATAATAATTACTGGGTCTCTCTGTCAGGAAGAGTTAGCAATTATAAACATCTATGTGCCATAATTGGAACACTCATATACATAAAACAATCACAAATAGAAACAATCTTATTGATAAGAATGTGCTAATTGCAGGGGCTTTTAATACTCCACTTACAGCAATGAATAGATTAACTGGACAAAAATATCACTAAAGAAACAATGGACCTGAATGACAGGACACACTGGACCAGATGAATTTGACAGATATATTTAGAACTCTACATCCTGAGGCTATGGAATTCACTTCTCTTCTCAAGTGTACATGATACATTCCCATGATAGACCACATACTAGGTCATAAAACAGTCCTCAATAAATATAAAAGAATTGATATCATATCATGGACACTTTCAGATCAGAGTACTATGAAACATGAAATCAATCACAGGAAAAATTCTGGAAAAGCTCCAAAAACATGGAGGTTAAAGACCACCTTACTAAAGAACAATTAGAGAAGAAATTTAAAAATATATGGAAACAAATGAAAATGAAAATACAACAATCCAAACTCTTTGGGAGGCAACAAAGGGAGTCCTAAGAGGAATACAGATTACAATCAAGGCCTACTTCAAGAAACTAGAAAAAGTGCAAATACAAAATCTCACAGTGCATCTAAAGGAACTAGAAGCAGAGCAACAAGAGCACCCCAAACCCAGCAGAAGAAAAGAAGTAATAAAGATCAGGGCAGAAATAAACAATATAGAATGCAAGAAAACAATTTAACTGATCAATGAAACCAAAAGCTGTTTTTTTTTTTAAATAAATGGCCACAACTGATAAACCTCTAGCCAGGCTTGAGAACCAATGTAGACAAAATCATGAATGAAATTGGATCTGTTACAAAAAATCCCTCGGAAATACAAGCAATTATCAGGGAATACTAAGAAAAATTATGCCAACAAACTGGACAACCTAGAAGAAACGCATAAATTTCTAAACACACACACACTACCAAAATCCAAATGGGAAGAGATAGAAAATCTGAACAGACCCATAACTGATGAGAAAATTAAAGCATTTATCAAAAATCTCCCAAGGAATAAGAGCCCTGGGCCACAGGGCTTCCCTGGGGGATTCTACCAGACATTTAAAGCAGAGTTAATACCCATTTTTTGAAGATATTTCAAAAAATAGAAATAGAAGAAAAACTTCCGGACTCATTCTACAAAGCCAGAATCACTTTGATTCCCAAACTGGAAAGAGACCCAGGAAAACAAGAGAATGACAGGCAATATCCTCGATGAATACAGATGCAAAAATCCTCAACAAGATACAAGAAAATAGAATTCAACAACATATAAAAACAATTATCCACCATGATCGAGAGGGATTCATTCTTGGGTTTCAGGTCCGGTTCATAATTCATAAATCAAACAATGTGATACATCACATTAACAAAAGAAAAGATAAAAACTGTATGATCCAGTCGATAGATTCAGAAAAGACATTTGACAAAATACAGCATCCAGTCTTAATAAAAAACATTGAGAATGTCGTGATAGAAGGAACTTAGTTAAACATCATAAAAACTATGTATGCAAAGTCCACAGCTAATATAATCCTCAATGGGGAAAAACTGAGAGCTTTCCCCCTGAGATCAAGAACATGACAAGGAAGTCCACTCTCACCACTGTTGTTTAACATAGTGCTGGAAGTCCTAGCATCAGCAATCAGACAACAAAAGGAAATAAAAGGTCTCAGAATTGGCAAAGAAGAAGTCAAACTCTCACTTTTCGCAGATGACATAATACTCTACATGGAAATCCCGACAGACACCACCATAAGCCTACTAGAACTCATTCATGAATTCAGCAAAGTCGCAGGGTTCCTAATCAACATACAGAAATCGGTTGTATTTTCATACACCAATAATGAAGCAACAGAAAGAGAATTCAAGAAACTGATCCCATTCACAATTGCAGAAAACAGTCATAAAATACCTAGGAACAAACCCAATCAAAGATTTAAAAGATCTGTATGTTGAAAACTATAGAAAACTTATGAAGAAAATTGAAGAAGACAGAAAGAAATGGAAAAACATCCAATGCTCATGAATCAGAAGAATAAACAGTGTTAAAATGTCATTATTACCCAAAGCAATGTACACATTCAATGTAATCCCAATCAAAACTTCACCAGCATTCTTCTCAAGCCAAGACCAACTATCTGAAAATCTGTATGGATTCACAGAAGACCCTGAAGAGCCAAAGTAATATTAAAAAAGTTAACCAAAACAAGAGCAATCACAACTTTAGCGTCTACTACAAAGCTGTAATCATCAAGACAGTATGTATGATATTGGCATAAAAACAGACACATCGACCAATTGAATAGAATAATGAACCCAGAACAGGACACACAAATGTATGTCCAGTTAATTTTTGACAAAGTGGGGAAGAGTATCCAATGGAAAATAAAACAACAGCCTCTTTAACAGATGGTACTGGAAGAACTGGACAGCAACATGCAGAAGAGTGAAACTAGACCACTTTCTTACATCATACACAAAAATAAACTCAAAATGGATGAAGGGCCTCAATGTGAGACAGTAAACCATCAAAATCCTAGAGGAGAAAGCAGGAAACAGCCTCCTTGACCTCAACCACAACAATACCCTACTCAACACATCCCCAGAGGCAAGGGAATCAAGAGCAAAAATGAACTATTGGGGCTTCATTAAGATAAAAATCTTCTGAATCACAAATGAAACACTCAGCAAAACTAAAAAGCAACCTATGGAATGGGAAAAGGTATTTGCAAATGACATATTGGATAAAGGGCTACTATCCAACATCTATAAGTATCACACTAAACTCCACACCTGAAAAACACATAATCCAATGACGAAATGGGCAGAATACATGAACAGACATTTCTCAAAAGAGAACAGTCAGGTGGCTGATAACCACATGAAACAAGGATCTACGTCACTCATCATCAGGGAAATATAAATTAAAACTGCACTGAGATACCACCTCAAGCTGGTCAGAATGGTTAAAATTAACAAATCAGGAGACTATACATGCTGGCCAGGATGTGGAGAAATGGGCACCCTCCTACACTCTTGGTGGGAATGTAACCTGGTACAGCTCATCTGGAAAATGGTGTGGAGGTTCCTCAAAAAATTAACAATAGAACTCCCCTATGACCCAGCAATAGCACTGCTGGGGATTCACCCAAGGGGCACAGAAGTGCTGATGCATAGGGCCACGTGCACCCCAATGTTCATAACAACACTTTCAATATTAGTCAAATCATGGAAAGAGCCTAAATGTCCATCAACTAATGGAAGAATCAAAAAACTATGATTGATACATACAATGGACTACTACATAGCTATGAGAAAGAATGAAATCTGGCCATTTATTTTGCCTAATATAGGAACTTCTGCTATGACTTCTTTCTATTCAATCCTTAGGTTCGTAGCTCTCAACTATAGTCTCAACTCCAGATTCATGTTTTCAAATGCAGAATTCATATCTCTGACTGGATACCCCCTTGTTCTTTCAACATCTTTTTTAAGCCATAATTCCTGACTTTCTTTTTTCTATCAATGGTTCAGCATCTCTCCCAGTCCCTCAACCTTGATTACTCCACTCACTCTAGACTCCTTTCTCCCCCTGGCCCTTTGCATGCAATAAATTTCCAAGTGCTCTTGATTCTACTTACTCAATATCTCTTGCATCTGTTTCCTCCTGCCTATTTTCACTGCCAACACCCTGGTTAATAGTCTCATTACTTTTCATCTTCAACTATTAAAATAGCCTCTGAATTGGTCTCTTACCACTAATCCTTCTTCGCCCATTGCATGCTATACACACTGTTAGAGAAGTCGTCCTTAAGCCAACTCTGATCAAATTACCATCATGCTCAGAAACTTTCAAAACCTTATCATAGCCAGTATCAGGAAGGAAGAATTTTCTTCACCCTATGGTCTCTGTAACTCGACTTAGAATCAAATTGGTATGAGGGCTTTCTGGGTGTCTCAGTCACTTAAGTGTCTGACTCTTGATTTTGGCTCAGGCCATGATCTCGTGGTTCATGGGCTCGAGCCCCACATCAGGCTCTGTATTCACATTACACTGCAGAGCTTGCTTGAGAAGTTTTTCCTCCTCTCTTTCTGACCTTCCCCCAAGCATTCTCTTTCTCTCTCTCTTAAAATAAATAAATAAATAAGCATTAAAAAATCAAATTGACATGAGTCAGATTAATAGAAAAAATAGACATATGTCTGGGGAATCCACATAGACATGAAATTCCAAAGACCATGAGGCAACATGAAGCTTAGCTCATATAACTAAGGAAAAGTGGAAGGAAGAAAACTCATTAGCAAGAAGGCAAATGGAGATATTCAGAAAAACAAGATTGTTCTATTATGCAGATGAGTTCCTTTGGTAAAAAGGGCCTCTTTAAAAACTTCTCTTCCTATTGAAAGCTACACTTCCCAATATAAATTTAGGAATTTGTGGGGGATGCAGAATGCCTTTCTTGCATCTGCTGGGTTTTTATTACTTTTAACTGAAAATAATCTTTATGCAAAAGTGGCACATTTGGGGGCAGCCTTACCTGGGCCCCTACACCACCAAACAAACTATTAATTACTGGCTCTGGCATTTAGGTTTCTCTAAGATATGGTACTAAACTTCATATGCTATGATTCATCCATATTTAACCTATGATCCAATGAAACTAGACTGCTGACTTTTTGAAAACAGCCTATATTACCTTGTGATTAGCCTTTGATCATGTTCTGCTTCCTCTCTGACCTGCTTTTCTCCTCTTCTCTCCATGTAGAAATACTAGTCATCCTCCAAGATCTATCTCAAATTGACTTCTTTCCTTAAGTCTTTTGTATCTGCCTGTTAAGGACTTTTTAATGCACAGAAATTTTAATTCTAAAAGAATACTTCTCTGAGGCAACATGGAGAAAAGGCAGATCAACAGTATGAAGTTGATGTAGACTGTTATGAAGATCAAGAAGTAATCTTTGAGTGCCACAGAGAAAAATATTCTGTACAAATAATCATTCAGTGTCAAAGATTAAGATCAAACAGGTTGGGCTTCCTCAGTTATGGCCAACTGCCTATGGCTGGTAGGCATTTTATCTGTCCTTTTTTTATGTTTGTGGTAGATACAAGAGAATCTTTTCCTTTTGTGACTCTAGTCTGAAGCATAATTAATCCTAGAGTCTTTATTAGAGAAACATAAAGTCAAGTAGACATCTTTGGGATAGGTATCTACTGACCTTTTTAACTTTGAACTCAATTTACATTTGGCCTTAGATCTGTTATGGAACATTTTTCTCTAGCTTGCACTGTGCATCATTTGTGCATTTCTCTTATTTTCTCCTACTGGACTATAAAACTTTTGTGGGAAAGGACTATGTCTCAGTTAATACAGCCTCAGAATTTATTTTTTAAATGTTTATTTATTTATTTTGAGAGGGGGGTGTGTGCGTGCACAAACACGTGTGTGAATGGGGATAGGACAGAGAGAAAGGAGAGAGAAACTCCCAAATAGGCTCCATACTGTTAGTGGGCTGGATTCAAGGAACCATGAGATCATGACCTGAGTAAATATCAAGTCAGATGCTTAAATTACTGAGTCACCCAAGCACCCCCAGAATTTCTCTATAAGGAAGAATTAAGGTGGGGTGCCTGGGTGGTTCAGTTGGTTAAGCATCAGATGGCTCAAGTCGTGATCTTGTGGGTTCCTGGGTTCAAGCGCTACATCCAGCTCTGTGCTGAGAGCTGAGAGCCTGGAGTCTACATGCTTCAGATTCTGTGTCTCCCTCTCTCTCTCTGCCTCTCTCTCTCTCTCTCTCTCTCTCTCTCTCTCTGTCAAAAATAAACATTTAAAAAAGAAAGAATTAAAGTGGCAATCTCATCAGAAGAATGGGAATAGGGAGGGTCTGTAGATTAGGAAGCTGTATTTGCATATCATGTATACTAATTTCTTAGACTATGTATTTTTGTGGTAGAAGTAGTGAAAGAGCACTAAAACTCCCTCAAGCCTCTTTTTTTCACTTCAACTTTATCTTGCTTCTTATTTAGGTCTACCTACTCTGTAGCAGATATTATCAGTAACTACAACGCTTTATATAGACCTGCCCAAATACTCACCACCATATTCCTACATGAGAACCACTGCCTCCTTTACTCCTTTCTTTAATTTCTTCCTCCTTTAATTCCCTCTTCCTTTTCTTTTGTTCTTTCCTTCTTTCCTTTCTTATCAGAAATAAAATGGTTTATTTGTATTTTGGATAGCAATGTGGTACAGTGGTGTGGGATCTAACAAAATGAGTTAGTGTCCCAGCTCCCTGTCAGTAGCCCTGGCCTTTACACAAATGGCTTGAACCTTCTGCTCAACAGTGTTTTTAACTAAAGCTCTGGTGATAATATTCTTGCCTCAGAACGTGCACTGAAGAAGAAGTGATGATTTACCCAGAAAATAAAGCATCAAATTACAAATTGTGCTTATGTTTCCATTTTGGGTACTGTGGATCCCTTTAACAGTTCTTTGAATGTATACATATGGATAAGATTGATTATACAAGGAATATATTCAGGATGGTAATAGTCTGTATATCTTTGGTAAAGTTTATATACTTTTGCTATATCTAAAATATAATTAAAATTACTCTTTGTTCTTGAACAAATTAAGAGTCCTTGTACAATGAAATGGTACAAATTTTCATTTTACTAATGTTAATATTTCCAGAAAAACCTCAGCACTATCTGTTTATGGCTATAGGAATGTGGACGGATATAATTTTGTTATCATTCCATCAGCTGTGAAACTATAGAATTTTCCCATCCTAATGGGGTTTATCTCAATAAAAATTTAAGGAAATACTTTTTCTGTCATTTTTACATCCTATTATCATTTCCTCACAATTTGACACTAGAGTAATGCTTTATTTTTTATCCATTTGCTTTTGGAAGAAATACAAAATTTAGAAGAGGTTTTCTAGTAAAATAGTGATTTTACTAGCAGATTGTCTACACTTTACCTACTGATCAGGGTAAATTTAAGTAGCCAGTTACTACCTATAAAATAATACATGATGAAAATACTTTGCTTAATAAGTATAAATTTCATTTGTGCGGGTTATTTTTCTTAAATAATAAAATAAATAAGTTGGTTCAAACAACCAAAAGTTCAGAGATAGAGCAGTCTTCAGGGTTGATGTGATTCTGAAACTTTATTTCTATTTTTCTGTGATTCCCTTATCTCTGCTCTCATCTAGGTGGTATTGACAACATTCTCAGGTTAATATTCAAATGGCTACAGTAGTTCTGGGCTTTATAGCTAGTCAAGATAATGTTCAGAAAGAAAGTGGTATGACTAGTATTTTGGGTTCTTTTGTTTACTTTCTGTTTATTTAAATATTTTTTTCTAACATTTACCCATTTTTGAGAGAGACAGAGCATGAATGGCGGAGGGGCAGAGAGAGAGGGAGACAGAATCTAAAGCAGGTTAGGAACTTTCAGCACATAGCCCAATGCCAGGCTGGAACTCACTGACTAGGAGATCATAACCTGAGCTGAACTGAAGTCGAATGCTTAACTGATTGAGCCACCCAAGCTCCCATCTTCCATTTATTTTTAAAGAGATCCAAGGTAACAAAGCTTTCTCATGAAATGAGTCAAAGGTAGCAAGCATGTGCTGGTAAATGAAATATTTTATAAATGGAGAACTTTATCGCTTATTATTGCCTCCACATACAGGGAAATTATGATCCATTTTTATATACTGCTTAATATATTTGAAGGTAAATAATTTCTTCTTTATACCTAAACACTATCTTGATGCCTTTTAAGACTTCACTTGGCTCATCTGCTTTTCTGACAATGTGTAAGCAACCTTACAGTAAATTATAATATTCCAAAAGAAAACATGATTGTTTATATGTGATGCTGGGCAACTGATTAAAAAAAGGAAAAAAACAATAGAAATTATATGTCTGATGCCATATAAACAAACATTTATATATTTCTTTTCTTGGTGGTAAGCTACATTCCTTTGGCAGTGTTTCATAACTTCCCTTTATTTATCTAGGGAGCATACTTTTGTGTACATCAAAGAGTCAGATACACATATTAGAATCTTCATGGTGCACTTCCTACCAATGTGACATAGAATAAATTACATATACTTCATCGGACTCATTTTCTCACCTACGAAATGGACATAATAATTCTTAGCCCATAGCTTTATTAGCATTTACTAAGTATTACTTTACTTTATCTTTCACATATTTCTTTAGCCTTTCCACTTTTTCCCAACTAAGACTTAAAACTGATACTGGTAAGTAAAGTAATATCTCCCAGTGACATAAGTACTTAAGAATATACATCACCTGCCTTTCACACTGTCTTTACCCATTCTCTTTTCTGTCTGTTTGACTTCTCAAATTTACCTCAAAAGACAATCTACCAAAGACTCCCTTTTTATAGGAAGTTGACAGTTTTCTCAATTTCTTTTCATTTGCCTTATGCATTTGAAAAATACACTCTTCTTACTGTTTGCTATTTGACTGGTACAAAATGTATCTCCCTATCAGTTTAGATTTCCAAGCTCTTCTCAATACAGTTTGATTTTTTTTTATCTACTCCATAATAACTGGGCTTATTTTTACTTTGCCACACCAGTTTACCTTTCAGATCTTTGAGAAAACAAAACACCATTTGCTTTTTTGATTTTTCTACAGGGGAGATAAAAATTCCTTCTGGCAAACCATAGTAAATGTTCTCTTCTCATCAAGGTTTCATAGATGAAAGTAATTAAGGCAGACAGATAATCAATAGATCGGATTTCTGCTATAGAACATGTCCATTTCTTTAGAACTAATTCAACAAAAAATATATGAAATTGTCAGTGGATAATGAAAGTTGTGAGATGGCTAAAATTATAAATTTCATGGTAGCATTGATGTGAAGGAATCCAATCTTTTAGTGACTAGACATTGTGAATTACAGAACATTTCA
This sequence comes from Helogale parvula, assembly GCA_004023845.1. NCBI lineage: Eukaryota > Metazoa > Chordata > Mammalia > Carnivora > Herpestidae > Helogale > Helogale parvula. The sequence continues at coordinate 111,346 of PJEM01003406.1, read as the reverse complement.
GGAATGCTATAAACAGTCTTCCCCGTATTTACTAAGAAGAGCATATTAATTTTGGAAGATTAATATTCTGCTAAATTGTCTCAAAGTTTTCAGATATCTTTTCTGATTTTGTGGGAAACTGTTACCAAAATTACATCTCTTATGAAAACACATTAATATACAAGACAAGATAAACATAATTTAATAAATAAGCATTATGTTAAAAATGAGTTATATATTATTTGAACCTGATATAAGGAGATAAAGGAGCATTTCAATTTGATATAATGAGTAATGAAATCTTTCAACAACACTGTTGATTCATGATGTCATTAAAATATGCTGAAATTGTAAAAGAGAGACATTAAAATCATCACAAGTAACCCATTCAGGATTTATAATAATAAAGCCTGAATTATTTTCCATGCTCTGGCAGAGCATGAGACACAAGTTACTTACACAAGTTGTTCAGTAGAATCCTAAAAGGAGCAGAGTCTGAATAATTTATTTCCCCTGTAGTTGCCCAATACTGAACTACAAAATGGTATACATGATGAAACTAACCCATTGTATCTTGACATCCTAATGGTCGAGTGTTAATTTTGACTACTTTGTAGTATCATTTATTTTTAATTATCTCTGTAGATCTGTACTGGCTTTGTAAGACTGTTAACAACTCAATGTAAAATTGAAATTATAAATCAAGAATGAAAATGGGAGGGAGGAGCCAAGATGGCAGAGAAGAAGAAAGCTCTGTAAAATTCCTCCACCCCATTGACCGAACTGAGAAGGACATTACTCTTATCTGCAAGAGTGATAGGAGAAAATACAGACTCCAGAAAGAAGACAACCTCAAAGATGCCTGAATATATTCTCCCTTATCTCATCCTTATCACTCCCCTCAACTGGTTTTATGATTTTAGACTGTTGATTGTACTTTGTTTTCTCTGCCCCCCCCCTTTATTTTTTCTTCTCTTCTTTTCTTCTTTTTCCTGTCCCTTCCTTTTCTTTTCTTCCTTTCCACATTTTAATTTATTTGTTTGTTTGATTTGTCTGTGCATTTGCATACTTCTCTTCCCTGTGTGTTTGTCTATCTGTTTTCCTTTTCAGGGCTACCACAAGAAACAAGCCAAAGTACACATGATGGAGAGTCCCAAATATCGCTGAGTAGAGAAATGAAATAATCAAAGCACAACAAGAGAAACTGAGAGACACCATGAAAAGAAAATTTCCTGAAATGACAAGCCCTGGACAGTAAATAAGCCTCCTTTAACACAGCAATACTAACAGGTGCACAGTGAACAAGGAGCGTTTAAAACTGACAAGAGACAGAAAGCTAGCCAAAATACAAAACAAAAGAACTCTCCCCTAAAGAAACTCTAAGAAGAAGTCAAAGCCACAGAACTGCTCAAAACAGATCTAAACAACATAACTGAACAAGAATTTAGAACAATTGTCATAAAATTAATTGCTGGGCTTGAAAAAAGCATCAGAGAAGCTACTGATACAATGCCTAGGGACTTTCAAAATATGTGTGACGAGTTAAAAAAAAAAGTCTATAAATGAGGTGAATAATAAAATGGAGGCAGCCACCTCATGGACTGAAGATGCAGAGAGAAAAATAGGTGAATTAGAAGGCATAGTTATAGCAAAAGGGGAAGCCAGAGAGAAAGAGAGAGAGAGAGAGAGAGAGAAACAGATTCAGGAACAGGAAAGGAGAACTCGAGACCTGAGTGAAACAATCAAATGGAACAACATCCATATCATAGGAATTCCTGAAGAGGGGAAGAGAGAGAGAGAGAGAGAGAGAGGTCCTGAAGTAGTACTAGACCAAATTATAACTGAGAATTTCCCGAGTCTGGGGAAAGAAATAGACATTGAAATTCAAGAGGCACAAAGAACTCCCTGAAGTCGTAATTTGAATCTACCTTCAGCACGGCATATCATAGTGAAACAGGCAAAACATAAAGATAAAGAGAGAATCCTGAAAGTAGCTAGGGATAAATGGGCCCTAACATAAAAATGGAAACATATCAGAGTGGTTACAGACCTATCTAATGAAACTTGGCAGGTCAGGGAGGAATGGCAGGAAATCTTCAATGTGATGAACAGAAAAAAATATGCAACCAAGAATCTTTTATCCAACAAGCCTGCCATTAAAAATAGGAGAGATAAAGGTGTTCTCAAATAAACAAAAATCAAGAGAATTTATGAGTATCAAACCAGCACTACAAGAAATCCTAAGAGGGACTCTATGAGGTAAATGTTGCAAAGAATACAAGGTACCAGAGACACAACTACAAACATTAACTCTACGGAGAACACAATGAATCTAAACCCACATTTTTCAATTATAACACTGAATGTAAATGGACTAAATGCTCCAACCAAATGACTCAGGGTAGCAGAATGGATTTAAAAAACCCCAAAACCCATCTATTTGCTGTCTACAAGAGACTCATTTTAGACCTAAAGACATCTTCATACTGAAAGTAAAGGGATGGAGAAATATCTATCTTGCGACTGGAAGCCAGATGAAAGCTGGAGTAGCCATACTTATATCAGACAAACTGGACGTTAAAGTAAAGGCAGTAATAAAAGATGAAGAAGGACAATATATAATAATTACAGGGTCTCTCCATCAGGAAGAGCTAACAATTATAAACATCTATGTGCCAAATTCGGCAGCACGAAAATACATAAAACAATTAATCACAGACAGAAACAATCTTATTGATAAGAATGTGCTAATTGCATGGGACTTTAATACTCCACTGACAGCAAAGGATAGATCAACCAGACAGAAAATCACTAAAGAAACAATGGACCTGAACGACACATTGGAACGGATGAAATTGATAGATAGATTTAGAACTCTGCATCCTGAAGTTAGGAAATTCACCTTCTTCTCGAGTGCACATGGCACATTCTCCAGGATAGATCACATACTGGGGCATAAAGCAGCCCTCCATAAAGATAAATGAATTGAGATCATACCATGCAACACCTTCAGGTCACAATGCTTTGAAACTTGAAATTAACCACAGGAAAGAGTCTGGAAAATCTCCAAAAATGTGCAGGTTAAAAACCACCTTACTAAAGATTGATTGTGCTAATCATGCAATTAGAGAAGAAATTAAAAAAATATATGGAAACAAATGAAAACGAAAATACAACAATCCAAAATCTCTGGGACACAGCAAAGACAGTTCTAAGAGGGAACTATATTGCAACCCAGGCCTATTTCAACAAACTAGAAAAAGCGCCAATTCAAAATCTAACACAGCACCTAAGGGAACTTGAAAGGGAGCAGCAAGAGCACCCTAAGCCCTGCAGAAGAAAATAAATCATAAAGATCATGGCAGAAATAAGCAAGATAGAATCAGAAGAAACAGTCGAGCAAATCAATGAAACCAAGAGTTGGTTATTTGAAATAATAAATAAAATTGATAAACATCTACCCAGGCTCCATAGAAAGAAAAGAGAACCCAAATAGACAAAATCATGAGTGAAAATGGATGTATTACTACCAATCCCATAGAAATTCAAGCAATAATTAGAGATTGCTATGAAAAACTATACGCCAACAAACTGGACAACCTAGAAGAAATGGAGAAATTCCTAAGCGTACATGAACTACCAAAATTCAAAGGCGAAGATATAGAAAGTATGAATAGGCCTATAACAAGAGAAGAAATTGAATCCGTTATCAGAGATCTCCCAATTAATAAAAGACCAGGGCCAGATAGCTTCCCAGGGGAATTCTACCAGACATTTAAGCAGAGCTAATACCCATTCTTCTCAAACTATTCCAAAAAATAGAAATAGAAGGAAAACTTCCAAACTCATTCTACGAAGCCAGCATCACCTTGTTACCCAAACTAGAAAGAGACCCAGCCAAAAAAGAGAACTACAGACCAATATCCTTAAATAATACAGATGCAAAAACACTCAACAAGATACTAGCAAATCAAATTCAACAGCATATTAAAAAATTATCCATCATGATCAAGTGGGATTCATTCCTGAGTTACAAGGCTGGTCCAGTATTTGCAAATCCATCAGTGTGATATAACATGTTAACAACAACAACAAAAAAGATAAAAACCATATGATCCTGTCGATAGATGCATAAAAAGCATTTGAAAAAATACAGCACCCTTTCCTAATAAAAACCCTTGAGAAAGTCAGAATAGAAGAAACTTACATAAACATTATAAAAGCCATTTATGAAAATCCCACAGCTAACATCATCTTCAATGGGGAAAAACTGAGAGATTTCCCCCTGAGATCAGGAACACGACAGGGGTGTCCACTCTCACCACTGCTGTTTAACATAGTGCTGAAAGTCCTAGCATCAGCAATCAGACAACAAAAGGAAATAAAAGGCATCAGACTTGGCAAAGAAGAAGTCAAACTTTCACTTTTTGCAGATGACATGATACTCTACATGGAAAACCCGGCAGACTCCACCAGAAGCCTTCTAGAACTGATCAGTGAATTCAGTAAAGGTGCAGGCTACAAAATCAATGTACAGAAATCAGTTGCATTCCTATACAACAATAATGAAACAGTGGAAAGAGAAATCAAGAAACTGAACCTATTCACAATTGCACGAAAAACCATAAAATATCTAGGAATAAACCTAACCAAGGATGTAAAGTACCTATATGATGAAAACTATAGAAAGCTTATGAAAGAAATTGAAGAAGACACAAAGAAATGGAAAAACACTCCATGCTTATGGATTGGAAGAATAAACATTGTAAAAATATCAGTAATACCTAAAGCAATTTACACATTCAACGCAATCCCCATAAAAATTGCACCAGCCTTCTTCTCAAAGCTAGAACAAGCAATCCTAAAATCTGTATGGAACCACAAAAGACCCTGAAGAGCCAGTGTAATATTGAAGAAAACCAAAACGAGAGGCATCACAATCCCAGACTTTAGCCTCTACTACAAAGCTGTCATCCTCAAGACAGTATGGTATTGGCACAAAAACAGGCACATGGACCAATGGAATAGAATAGAGATCCCGGAACTGGGCCCACAAATGCATGACCAATTAATCTTTGACAAAGCAGGAAAGAGTATCCAATGAAAAAAGCCTCTTTAGCAGGTGGTGCTGGGAGAACGGGACAGCAACATGCAGAAGAATAAAACTAGACCACTTTCTTACGCCATACACAAAAATAAACTCAAAATGGCTGAAGGATCTGAATGTGAAACAGGAAACCATCAAAACACTGGTGGAGAAAGTACGAAACAACCTCCTTGACGTCAATTGCAGCAATTTCCTACTCGACACTTCCCAGGCAAGGGAAATGAAACCAAAAATGAACTTCTGGGACCTCATCAAGATAACTTGCTTCTTCACTGCAAAGGAAAATATCAAGAAAACAAATAGGCAACCAACGGAATGGGAAAAGATAGTTATAGATGACATATCAGATAAAAGGATAGTATCCAAAACCTACAAGGAACTCACCAAACTCCACACCCCAAAAATGAATAATCCAGTGAAGAAATGAGCAGAAGACATAAACAGACACTTCTCCAAAGATGACATCCAGATGGCCTATAGGCACATAAAACGATTACTCATCATCAGGGAAATGCAAATCAAAACCACACTGAGATATCGCCTCAAGCCAGTCAGAGTGGCTAAAACGAACAAATCAAGAGACTATAGATGTTGGCGAAGATGTGGAGAAACAGGCAGCATCCTACACTGTTGATGGGAATGTACACTGGTGCAGCCACTCTTGGAAATGGTATCGAGGTTCCTCAAAAAACTATCAATAGAATTCCCCTATGACCCAGCAATAGCACTGCTAGGGATTTTTTCAAATGGTACAGAAGTGCTGCTGCATAGGGGCACATGTACCCCAATGTTCATAGCAGCACAGTCAACAGTAGCCAAATCATGGAAAGAGCCTAAATGTCCGTCACCTGATGAGTGGATCAAGAAGATGTGGTGTATACAATACAATGGAGTATTACATGGCAATGAGAAAGAATGATATCTGGCCATTTGTAGGAAAGTGGATGGATCTGGAGGGTGTCATGATAAGCGAAATAAGTCAGGCAGAGAAAGATCGATACCATATGTATGCACTCATAGGTCTAACAGGAGAACAGTAGAAACCTAATGGAGGCCCATGGGGAGGGAAAGGGGGAAGGAGAATTGGGGAGAGAGAGGGATGCAAAACCTTAGAGACTACTGAATACTGAAATGAACAGAGGGCTGAAGGGGGAGGGGGAGAGGGAATAGAGGTGGTGGTAATGGATATGGGCACGTGTGGGGAAAAGTGCTGGGTGTTATATGGAAACCAATTTGACAAACTATTAAAAAAATAAAAAATATAAACATTCAAAAATTTTTAAAAAGAATGAAAATGATAAAAGTAACTTTCCTTAAAAAAGTGTATTATTTCTATTTTAGTAATATCATTGACTAAGTAAAATACTTTGTTTGCTATAATCAAAAATTTTTATAAGGACAATAGTTTTTCAACTTTCAAGAATTATATCTAATCTTTCACTGAATTTTCATGTGGACTTTTAAGTTTTGTTTTCTTCCCATAACATATATGTAATATCCAATTTAGCCTTGCCAGGGGCTGAGTTTTTGTGATTCATAAGGTTATATTCCAATACTAGAATACTACTAATACCATCCAATTTCTTTCTGAATCCTCTTCTTGAATAAAAGTTGAATAAAATATGTGACATGCTCCTGGTCAGTGGATTCAGGGAAAGTCAAGAGATCTGTCTAAATGTGGAAAATATTAATTAGCTATGCCTTTAAAAAAAAAAAAACTTCCTCTAGATTAGAGAAAGAATGCTTCAGCTTCTAGAGTTGATACGATTTTGGCTAGAAAAGCTCTTAATAATAAATAGCTCCAAATATAAGTTGGTTATAAAAAGTAGATGCTTCGACACTGCAAGGAACTTCATCCCCATCTAGCAGAGTTTCATCGTTGGAACTTCACAACCAATCTAGTCCATTTTGTAGTTGCCAATTAAACTGAATGATTTTATTTTTCACTGAAACCAATGAGACTCACATAGACACAATACTCAACATTCAAAATGGAGGTCACTAAGTTGTGCAAATGGAAACCCATATGCTTTATCAACACCAATGCAAATTCAGCAGTTGTCACCAAAAGACTATGAGTTTCTCATGGAATTAAAAATATATATAACTGTAAGTTCAGAAAATATAATTATTACTAAAGATTCTGAGTTAGTTGTCTTGGAGCACACTTAAGGGAATAGTTGTGACTAATATTGTTTTTAACTGATAGGTTATTGCTCTATTTTATCTATGTTTCCTAATTTTACTTTTAATAATTTTGGTTCTTATATAATGATTCTTCCATCCTTATTAACTATTCTATTGTAATAACTCTCAAAAATAATTTTAATTTATTTTTTCAGTTATTTTCAGACACCAAGGTGGTGTACACAAATTTTTCAGTGTAAAACCTATCATTAATTACCAGTTATTATATTGACCAGCTTTTGGTGTAGTCAGTAATTCTTCTAAAAACTAATCTCTTTCACTAGATTGAACTTATTGCATGCATCAGTGCTAGTCTTTATTAAGGAAGATATTTGTCACTACCCTACAAATAAGAATTGAAAATTCTTAGTTTTTATTAAATATAGCTTATCTATTGGTATAGAAATGACTTTCACAAGAGCTATTCAATTTCAAATAACATTGGAGTATTTAAATAAACCTGGTTTATGGATTCTTTTCAAACATGAATGAGAAGTTAAAAATAGTATGTCTTAAAAATAATGCATTATTGAATGTTTCAATATCAACCTAGGATTAAATAACTTTAATTAATAAAAAGGAGAAATTTTGTGTTAACATTAACATGTTTAGTGGTAATGTCCTCAGTTATTCCTACTATCTTGTCAAAATGCTCCATTCCAAATCTGACTGGAATTTGCTCTCCAGTGCTAAACTATTTGCTGATTCTTTGCTTGTTCAGGCAACAGACTGGAAAAAATGTCTGTGTAATGAAAGTGTATTCATTTTATTTCTCAGCCTGAGTTTTACTGTTCTTGCTCCTTTGTCTGACAGATTTATCAACATCTGTATTGAATAAACCAATATCAGCACCATCCAAGGATATTGAGTGGCCACAACTCCACACCCATAGGAAGGCCAGTCGCTGTGATTATAATCCTTAGGATACAATGCAAACCACATTGAACCTCAATAAAAAATTGTACTTTCTGAGCTATGAATCTTCACGAAAGTACCTATGACTACTAAATCCCTAATTGTTCTTGGTCGCTAATCACTGTACTTTAAGGAAGACAAAGGCTGAATAATCTTCAGTGCTTCTTCAAGCTTTTGAAAAAATTGCTGTGTTATTGTGTATTAGATAACTGGCAACTAAGGGTCTAAAATGAGGTCCTAGATCAAATATTACTAGGAATGTTCATGTTAAGTCAGTAACTGGTTAAAGAAAAGCAAAGTGAAATGAAACTTTGGCACACATTTTAGTATTAACCATTATCTAACTAATACAGTCAAATTTTAATTATCCAAATGGACTTAATCAATTTATTTATTTTTATAAAACTTTTTTTAATGTTTTATTTATTTTTGAGACAGAGAGAGACAGAGCATGAGTGGGGAGCGACAGAGAGAGAGGGAGACACAGAATCTGAAGCAGGCTCCAGGCTCCGAGCTGTCAGCACAGAACTCAACACGGGGCTTGAACCCACGAATGTGAGAACATAATCTGAGCTGAAGTCAGAGGCCCCACCAACTGAGCCACTCAGGCGCCCCCAAATGGAATTAATTTAAATAAACTGATGATCAGATTAGAGGAAAAATTAAAAACATTTCATGTAAATATTCATGCCTTGCAAAATGACCTCATTAAAGTGACTGGTTTGGGGTAAGCAAGACTCCAATAAGTGAAGTGATCTGTAGACTTAAGTTCAAAGGAAAAGAGAGCATTTTTTAAAACTACATTTGCTTCATGTGTTCCAGGCATATTTTCCTGCAATAAATTGAAGTTGTTATAGTCTTCAGGGAAATGTGAGGACTAATATCTTCTCATCTGCTGTTGCAATTTAAGATGGATATAAAAAATGTTACATAGCAATGAAAAATATTCTTGAGAGTAAAACATCCAATGTCACTTTAAGATTTGCAGTTCTCTGCACATTTTATGCAAATAAATTTCAATTTTTCAATAAGAAGTCAACTATTTAAACTGATGCTGAAACACATTGATTGACCTAATTAGATATAAAACCTGGTGCCTAAAGTCACTAAGAGTATATGACTCCATGCCTGAGGCAACACATTCAGTGCTTTTATTATTATTGTATGATAATTCTCCCATCTTTTTCTGTAAGGAACTCTCTGGGCTAAGTAATTGGTAGTTTCTCATGCATGCTTTAATAGTCTTCAGAAAAAAAAGGTTTCTAAACAAATGCCATCTACTATGGAATACTATTTGAACTGCATTTATTTCTACAGCATATTTCCCTAGTTGACCAATTAATTACAAGGTATAATGGTCTTTTTAAAGTCACTCGGACAAAAAAGGACAACAGTTATGGTTCATTGTTCCCATCTTGAACAGACTCTAATGATGCAAGTAGTATACATTATAAATAGTTTTTCAATATTGCTAGGGCAAAATATAAATATATATTATTTTTAATATTAAAATTTTTTACACTTTTGAAATATATATTAGAGACTGGACAAAATTGTTATTAAATACATGATGTGGAGATTGATTTTATTCTTAAAAAATTTATGTTTGGAGAATAAAAAATCTATATGCACACTTTTGATTATTGTTTAAAAAGATATTTAAACCTATAGCACATTATTAATAATTGCTTTGGTTATTATTGAAATATTTAGATTTAAGGTAATTAAAGAAATAGAATTGCAATGCAGTAGAGATTAAATTAATTTAATTGTTGTGTGTCTGTTCTTGGAACCAGATAATCAAAGTTTTATAACAACATTTGGAGCATAAATTTTGCCAGACTAATTGTACTTTTAAAGTAAATACTTAAAAATCACTAACAGATTTGTTAGTCATTTAACCTCTATTAAACTGATCACAAACAAAATATTGATTTTGTCTTAAACAAAGTAATTTAATTTGAAACATTGCACCATGATGGCAGGTTCTAAGATATCTCTGGAAAAGGATATGCCAAAGTCCTATTGACTTGGTCATCTATATTTAGAGCTAAGTCAGAATAAAGACATTTTCTGGAAAAATTCCCAATATCAAAGAACCAACATAGTAAGCCCTTGAGAAACATTTCATAAATTAATGAATGGGCAAACTACAAATAAGTTTTAACTACAATCATGTATTTGACACACATAATAAATTATTCATGAAATCATCACCCTTTTTTTAAGCAGCTGGTGTATATAACCATCCAGGTGGTTTCACGTGTAAATCACTGGTTATGAGAGTTATGACTATAATTTAGGTTGATATTGCTTCCAGTTAGTGTTCTCACTTTCAAGAAATATCATCTGTCAAGTCTACTTATCAGAAAGGCACTTTTTGCATTTTAGAAATGACTCTAACCCCCTAAGTGGTGTTTGAAATTTGTAAAAAGCCTCCCCAGGGCTCCAAATGATTTTTGCCATGGCCAGAGGGTTGGACCTTTTCCCTTTGGGCTCATTGCTGATAATACTGATATGGCCTTCTCACTTTACTAGCTTTGATAAGGGCATTATTTCCCTACTGCATGTGAGAAACAAGACTACAGAGAAACATGAGACTAGTAGGAAACTCTGCCTTTATCACACACAAAAGAGTGAATTTCTGTTTTCTTACATTCTTCACACATTGGAAAGCATATTAGTCATAAATGCACATTATGAAGAAACCCATTCTTACATCTTTAAAAATCATTTTGATTGGTTTTGTGCTTTGCTGAAAAAATAGATTTGGAACATCTTTAAAAAGTAATTATTAAAAAAAAACAGAGAAGACTATGCAGAAGATGAGGCTGGAAAACAGTGCTCTCAATATGACAAGTAATACGTATCCTAGAGGCAGTTTAGCATAATAAAAATACTACTGCTACTACTAGTAAGCTTTTATATAACACTTATTATGTACCAGATCCTGGTTCTAGGTGCTTTATATTTCTCAACTAATTTTATCTTTACAATCTATTAACTCTCTATTATAGATAAAGAAACTAAGGCACCGAAAGACTGAATAATTCACCGATGGTCAAACAGCTAGTGGGTAACAGAACCAGTATCTGAACTCAAAGGCAGGGAAGTTCAAGAGTGACTTGGGTTAAGTCCCACATTTACCACATAGTATTTGTGTGCCTATAATCATGTCATTTGAACCCTCCGACCCCAAGTTTACTCTTCAATTAAATGGGGGTTAATAATCCTATCACACAGCTATTTATGGGTCAATAATTATAAATAATAGTAATGTTGATATTTGTTGAGCATGTAACTCATAATTTTTACTCTTGTAAAAGCGGTTAAAGGAGCTTTGTAGTGACTTCACTATTTACTTGTTACATGATGCTAGGAAAGTTTTTTTTTTTTTTAATCTCTGGACCTCAATTTCTTTATTTGTAAAATGAGAAACACATTTCTTCATATTCAATATTAAGATATTAATATTTAGTATGTTTATCAAGATGACCAAATGAGATGATGCATAAGTATTTAGTATGATTCCTAGCATATAAGGAGCACTTAATAAATAATAATAATAATAAATGGAAAGTTTAAATAGCAAAACTTGTCAGAGTACTCTGGCTGAAACAGAAGTGAATACAACCAGTCAGTATTATTGTCTCATGCCAGCTTCTTCCTGACTTGAAAGGTTAAAAAGAGACTAAAAGATAACTACATAAAATAGGTTTTAGCATAAAAGGGAAGCCCCCCAAAAAAGAGCATATTCAGTATTTCTATGGCTTTAAGTGCTCTGCCTAGATACTTGGTAGTTGAGCATCATCACTACTAGAGACTCTGTTGCCCAAGTTGTTCAGGTTCAAATTTATTGGATATTATAGCAACAAAGTAGGCAAATCAATAGCCTGAGGGCTAGGTAAGACAGTGACACTATGAGGCCCAGTGCACTCTGGAAGCCATTAGACATTTGTATAGAAGCACACAAGTCTTACCATAAGCAATATCCAATGAAGGAAAGTATGTTTAAATAGCATAAAGCATATGAACATGAAGGATATTATTGGACAAGATGAAGATATTCTAAAATTAATTTATAGTGATGATTGTGCCACTTGGTAAAGTTACTAAAATCATTGCATTGTATACTGGAAATGGACAAATGTTATGATATTAAACTATACCTCAATAAAGTTTTTTAAAATACATATCAAAGTCAGTTGTTGGGATTAACACCTATTCCTTATGTCACATTTAGGGAAAGGAAAACAGGAACCGAAATTTATTGAACACTTAATCACTTTGCTAAATGCTTTACCTGAAGCTGTCCCATTTTATACTCACAACGTTTTACATAGTAAACATTACTCCCTCCACTTTACAAATGAGGGAACTAAAACATGGAGAGGTTAAGTCAGATACCTAAGTTCATTTAAATAAGAAGAGGTGACAAATTGAGGTGTTTCAAAAACATTATAATACAGTGAGAACTCAAAACCAGAGTAAACATAAATTTTGCCTAATAAAAAGTTGTCTTTAAAATCCTACTGATAATTTCATGATAAGGTCTATTTTGACATAAAGCTTCTAAGATTGCAAGATATTGAATAATAATATTTGGGAATACCTGATGTAGCACTAAGATGAATGTTGTGGTCTGTCATCATTGACAGTTTTTAGACAGAGAAATCAATTTAAGTTATAATATTGAAGAAAGTTTTGTGAAGAAGAACAGAGACACACAAGAGAATATTCCATCTGAAAGACACTTTAAGGACAATGGCACTGGAATTGAAGTTACTCTGATATGCCCTAAATACCAAATCATAACTGTGAATGTATACTGCCTGAAACTGCTACAAAAAAAGTATTTTAGAAAACAAAGTGGTTTGACGTTCACTTGAATTTATTTCCACTTATCAGCCTGTATTCACTTTAGCATAGTTGATACATTTCCTTTTGGTTCTTTTTTCCTTGATAATAAGCTTTTAAAATGTATAATGAAAAAATTTAAATATATAACACTAGAAAGCCGTGAACAGTGAACATTCATATCTTCAACTCTCAGAGGTAATTATATTCAAATTTTGTCAAACCCTTTTATGTATTCCCTTTTACTTTTTGTAATAGAGCATTTTTAATGTCTATTGGTGGTAGATTAAGATTAGAATGTGGTAAATATTTTATTGCATATGTAATATATAGTACTTCATGTTATATAATAGCTTCTGCACAATTTATGCTTATATCAGTATTTATATTCTAAATAAGGATTTATTCTCATTGAAGAAGTAATTTAGCTAAAATATCCCTCAAAAACCCAAAGTCTCTTTGCCACATAGTATCCATTGTTGGGACACAATATATTCCTCTCATCATATCACTATCCAAGTGCTTTCTGTACTTACTCTGACTTCTTAAATTACACATATTTACCACATACTACACAAACCTGATCCCCAAGTACAATCTGTGATAGTGTCAGTCTACTAGTTTTTCCTCCAATCAATTTTCCCTTTATTTTATAGTCACATAGCCACCAAGCTTGAAATTACCTTTCTCAATTTCCCTTTACCGGAGGTAAAGAATAAATCAGGGTCACGATGTTTTCACTCATAAGTAGAACAGGAGAAAATTAACAGAGGATCATGGGGGAGAGAAAGGGGCACAATAGTTGGGGAGAGAGAGGGAGGCAAACCATAAGAGACTCTTGGATGCTGAGAATGAACTGAGGCCTGATGAGGGTTGGGTAGAAAGGAAGGGAGGGATGGCCATAGAGCAGGGCACTTGTTGGGAAGAGCAGTGGGTGTTATATGGAAACCAACTTGACAATAAACTACACAATTTAAAAAATAAAAAAAAAAAACATAACAAGTAAAAAAAAAAAAAAGAATAAACCAGGGTCAACAGGATGTAAATGGAAGTAAATTTGTGCCACATCTAGGCTATCTTCACTTGAAAGCCACTGTGACTTTCTTTAGATTTTTGAGTTTTGCCTCCTTCTTTATGCTGGAATGTGAACATGAAAGCAACTCAGCTTTGATTAAATAGATGAAGAAAACAATCAAAAGGATGTTTAAGTCTACCTACATGCTGTTAGTATAGAGAAAATAATGGCTTTGCAGGTCTGTCAGACCTAGAAATTTTATATGTGACATTGGCAATTTATTTGAAGCATATGATTATTTCTTCATCTGCAAAATAATAGTGCCAATATTTACCCATGATGTGCTTGTGAGGATTCAGGGAGAGAATGTCTGTATATCATCTTGCCTATGCCTGAAATACAGTGTGATGCTTATTAAGTGTTCTTTCATAGCCTTCTTGTTTCACTTACTAGATAAAATGATTACTGCTGAAATATTAAACTGATTTGTGTTCATTCAGTAGTTTCCTTAATGACATCAATCCTACCTGCTTATGAAATTTAATTAAACCAATCAATGTCCAGTGTTACACACCATTTTTTCCTTTTACATTTATCATAGAGTTTAGCCTATACAGAGGCATTTCAGGAATAGAAACAGCTTGCAAAGAGAAAATGATGTTAATCGACATTTTAATACTTTTTTTGAAAATTTACATGTCATAGTTATGATGACTCAGTAGAAAAACCGATATGTTTCATATCTTCTGGGATGAAATGATTGGTTAGGAAGGCTTTTGTATTAATATGAGCCTTGAATCATAAGGTCTCACAGCATTCTGATGTTAAACCATGAAATGTGGTTAATGCCTAAAACCTTTGCAGATTTCATCATTGGGGTTTAGTGTGTAGACTCAAATGATGGAACAGTTATAAGAATACAATGACTCCTGGACAACTGGAGTTGTTGGGCACGTTCAACAATGCTTTATTCAGCAAATTATGTATAAGTCTATGTATAAGAAATGCAATTATGAGAAATATTATTAAAAATTTTAGTGGATACATAACTATAAAGTGATAACAGAGAAATTGATTGAAATTTTAACTGTGAAATTGGTAACCAGAAATATACCTTAAAAATATACTACATTACATTTGAGACTTCCTACATGAGCTTTAAAATTAATAATTTGGGTCCCTCAAGCTTAGGTGAGTTACATAGTAATATGTTGGTGAGAAAATACACCCTTGAACAATATTCTCCTAGTGAATGGATATCTATTTTGGAGAAGACACATGGGTTAATGATATACTAATATTACTTTCTGCTAATAAAATGTGAGAGATTAATATTTCTAGGGCTTGAAAATCCTTTATGATCAGCCAACCAAATAGAGCAATGAGATGGAGGATGATTGTATCCTATGTCTTGTAATCAATAATTATCAATATCTGTAAATATTTTCCTCCCCAGATACTTAAAGGAATTGCACTATGAATTATTTCCTATCAAATAGAACTTTGTTTTAGATGGGCCATTCTCGATTTTCTCTGCCAAGAAGTGCAGGAGTTTTGTGTGTCATGCGTTACTATTCACTACAGACCATCAAAATCAGTTCATTTGTGAAAAGAGCTGGAATTAAACTTTGTTCTCCAAAGAAGTGATGCCCATGTATTAATCTGATCTGTGCTTCCTTTCAAATCATCTTGTATATCACAATAGTGACTGTCTTTTTGCTGTGAAATTCACCTTATTTGTTTTGTTGTGTTAGGAAATATGGGAAAAAGCATTTTTGTTTTTGTCTTGTGTTTGCCTCTATAGAAAGAAATTTCACTGCCTTTTTTTGGCATGGGGTCAGCCTTCTACTGAGCTTTAGCAGGCACAGGCTAAGTCTCATTATACCTATCTTTTTTACTACATGCTGCTCTGGCTCTCACTCCTTTACCTATGATTAGGAGCCATTTCTAATGCTGCAAAATAACACGAAGCCCCAGTATACAGGCAGCTATAAACTGTTTTACCTATGTCAGAGAATTGCCATTTTTATATTTTATCTAAGACTGAAAATCATTGCCTTTATATTCTGTTACAAGATGACCAAGAAAGACCATGTATATAGTCCCAGGTTATAGGATAGAGCAGGTGACTCTTGATTATTGCCAATTAAAAATGATAAACAAATGGCTGAGTTCTATTTTTAAGCTTATATACATTTGGACTAACATTAATACATGTGTAAAGTCACTTCCTCAAGGGAATAATATTTTTAAAATATCAACAAATTACCAAAATACACTTTTAAATTTTGCTCAGATAGCACTTCCAAATCAAAAGGCAAAGGTCACTTATAATTGCCTTAATTGATTTTAAAGTTGGGTAAACAGATATTACAATAGGATACAAATGTGTCATTTGCTGTCATAATTCAATAAAAAATAATGTGTGGCCACTGGAAATGTGTATGTGTTTAAATTTTGTTCAATTAAATTAAAAGCAACCTACATATTTGAATTGCACAATTTTGAGGAAGGCTTTGAATACTATTATTTTAGAAAATGATTTTTCAAGCTAATAAGTTAATGCAGTATTAATGGTCACATTATGATCTCCCTGATATTGTAAAACACTCTTACACTAAAAGGAATGTCAGTTCATGTTGTCTGTCTAGAGGCTTCAGTCCTTCTTAGTTTGATAGATGCTGGCGTGTGAAATTACAGAGCTCCCCCCCTCAGAAATAATGGTAATTTTAATCACTATTATAAATACCAATACCAATAGTAATAGTTAACATATAGCACTTACTGTGTGCTTGGCAATGATAAACATTAACCCTTTTAATCTTCACAAAAACATTATATGGATAGCATTCCTTTCGTCCATTTTACAATTAAAAAATCACAAAGAGTTTAGTTAATAAACAGATTGGCCAATGAACAATTAGAAATTCCAAAAAACTTGGTGTTCTGTCTATATTATGCTGTGTAGCAAGTCATCCCCAAACTTGGTGTATTTGAATCAATAACACTCATTTATTATTTGTCACAGTTTCTGTGAGTCAGGAATTTGAGATGCTCAGTATGGGGGTCTATCCCTAGGTCTTCTTAGGTTTCAATCAGATGGTAGTGACATCAAAGGCCAGCTCGAAGCTTTGATGCCTGGACAAGAAAACATCTTGGGGCTGAAATACTTGGGGCACTTATATTCACATGTTTTTTTCCTACAAGGTTGTTTCAATACAGACATAATTTTCCATGGTGGCAATTTTTCTTATTCAAGTGTCATTAACAAACAGTGTTACTTTAATTTCAGGTGTACAACATAATGATTCAACAATTCTCTACATTTCTCAGTGCTCTTCAAAATATGTGTACTCTTAATCCCTCTTATTTATTTCACCCATCCTCCATCCACTTCCGCTCTGGCAACCGTAAGTTTGTTCTCTGCATTTGCCTGAGTTTTCTTTTCTCTCTTTTTTCTTTGTCTGTTTTGTTTCTTAAATTTCATGAGTGAAATCGTATGGTAATTGTCTTTCTCTGAAGCCTTTCACTTAGCTTTATCCCCTTGAGGTCGATACATATTATTGGAAATGACAAGATTTCATTATTTTTTATGGCTGAGTAATATCATCATCTTTTTTATCCATTCATCTATTGGTGGACACTTGGATTGCTTCCATAATTCGGCTAGTGTAAATAATGGCGCAATAAACAAAAATGTGCATGTATCTTTTCAAATTAGTGTTTTCCTTTCCTTTGGGTAACTACTGAGTCATGTAATTACTAGATCATAAGGAAATTCTATTTTTACTCTTTTGAGGAACTTCCACTCTATTTCCAAAGAGGCTGCAACAATTTGTGTTGCCATCAAGAACACAAGAGTTCCTTTTTCTCCATGTCCCCACCAACACTTATTACTTCTCATGTTTTTGATTTCAGACACTCTGACCTATGTAAAGTGATATCATGGTGGTTTAAATTTGCAGTTCTCTGATGAGCAGTGATCTAGAGTATCTTTTCATGTGTCTGTTGGTCATTTGTATATCTTCTTTGGAAAAATGTCTATCTAGGATTTCTGCCCTTATTTTTTTTACTCCCCCCCCCAAATTTTTATTTAAATTTCACTTAGATAACATACAGTGCAATATTTGTTTCCAGACTAGAATTCAGTGCTTCATCACTTACATACAACATTCAGGGCTCATCATAGCATGTGCCCTCCTTAATACCCATCACCCATCTTCCTTATCTGCCCCATATCCATCCATCAACTCTCAGTTTGTTCTCTGTATTTAAGAGTCTTTTATGATTCATTTCCCTCTCTCTTTTTCTCCATCCCATATGTGCTTCATTTTTGTTTCTTGAATTCCACATATGAGTGAAATCATAAGGCATTTGGCTTGCTCTGACTGATTTACTTCGCTTAGCATAATACACTCTAAGCACATCCACATTGTTGCAAATAGCAAGAGTTCATTTTTTTAATAAACTGCATTGTATATATACCACGGCTTCTTTATCTATTCTTCAGTCGATAGATATTTGGGCTCTTCCATAATTTGGCTATAGTTGATAATGCCACTAATAACATCGGGATGTATATATCTGTTAGAATTACTATTTTGTATCGTTTGGGTATATTCCTGGTAGTTAAGCTTCTGGCTTATAGGGTACCTCTATCTTCAACTTTTTGAGGAATCTCCATACCGTTATCTAGAGGCGCTGCAGCAGTTTACATTCCCATTAAAGGTGTAAAAGATGTTTCCCTTTCTCCGTATCACCAACAACACCTGTTTTTTCCCAGTTGTTAATTTTAGCCATTCTGTACAGGTGTGGGGAGGGAGGGTATCTCCTTGCACATTTGATTTGTTATCTTTGATGACGAGTAATATTGAGCATTATTTAATATCTGAGGGCCATTTGTATGTCTTCTTTTGAGAAATATCTATTCATGTTTTCTGCCTATTTCTTAATCGTATTATTTATTTTTGGGGTGTTGGGTTTGATAAGTTATTTTTGTAGATTTTTAAAACTGAACAGTAACATGCAGAAGAATGACACTGGACCATTTTATTACACCATACACAAAAACAAATTCAAAATGTATGAAAGACCTAAATGTGAAACAGGAAAACATCAAAATCCTAGAGGAAAACACGAGCAGAAAATTCATTGACTTTGGCCAGAGCAGCTTCTTACTAGATACATCTCTCGAGGCAATGGGAACAAGAACAAAAATTAATTATTGGGACTTATTCAAGTTAAGAAAAAAAATTCTGCACAGAAAAAGAAATCATCACAAAACTAAAAGGCAAGCTACAGAATGGGAGAAGATATTTGCAAATGATATACTGGAAAAAGGGCTAGTATCCAAAATCTATAAAGAACTTAACTCTTCTTTATTTTTCTTAGTAGTTTACTACCAAGTTGGTTTCCATATAACACCCAGTGCTCTTCCCCACAAGTGCCCCTCTCCATGACCCTCACACTCCCTTCTTTTTCCCCCCCTCTCTCTTCAGCCTCAGTTTGTTCTCAGCATTCAATAGAGGGAGTCATGCTATGCTTAACTCTTCTTTAAATGTGTGGTAGGGGGTACCTGGGTGGCTCAGTCGGCTGAGCGTCCCACTTTGGCTCAGGTCATGATCTCAGGGTTCCTGTGTTCGAGCCCAGCGTCAGGCTCTGTGCTGACAGCTAGCTCAGAGTCTGGAGCCTGCTTCGGATTCTGTACCTCTCTATCTCTCTGACCCTCCCCTGCTCACACTGTCTCTCTGTGTCTCTCATAAATAAATAAAAAAATTTAAAAAAAATTTAATGCGTGGTAGAATTCCCCTGGATATATGTTGCCCTGAACTTTTGTTTGTTGGGAAATTTTTGATTACAGATTCCATTTTTTTTTGCTGGTTTTGGTTATTGAAAATTTAAAAATTTTCTATTTCTTTCTGTTTTTGTCCATTTCTTGCAGATTGCCCAGTTTTTTCATCTATAATTGTTCATAATATTCTCATGATTATTTGTATTTTCTTGGTGTTGGTTGTGATCTCTCCTGTTTAATTCATGAATTTATTCAGTTGAGTCTCTTTTTTTTTTTAGCTAAATCTGGCTAGGGGATTATCAATTATATTAATTCTTTCAAGGAACCATATCTTAGTTTTGTTGTGTTGTTCTCCTGTGGGTTTATTTTTTGTTTGTTTGTTTTTATATCATTTATTTCTGATCTAAGCTTTAATATTTTTCTTCTTTTGCTGGCTTTAGATTTTATTTGCTATTTCTTTTCCAGCTCCTTTAGGTGTAAAGTAAGGTTAGGTTGTGTATTTGAGAGTTTTCTGTTTTCCTGAGCTAGACCAGTATTGCAACATACTTCCCACATAGGACTGCCTTTGCTGTATCCCAAAGCTTTTGTCCTGTTGTGTTTTCATTAATTTTTCTTCTTATTTTTTAATTTTTTTGAGAGACAGAGAGAGAGCGTGAACAAGGGAGAGTCAGAGAGAGAGGGAGATACAGAATCCAAAGCAGTCTACAGGTTCTGAGCTAGCTGTCAGCATAGAGCCAGATGCGGGGCTCGAACCCACAGACCGTGAGATCATGATCTGAGCCGAAGCCGGACGCTTAACTGACTAAGCCACCCAAGCACCCCTGTGTTTTCATTTTAATTGGCTTTCATATACTTTTAAAAAATTTCTTCTTTAATTTCATGGTTAACCCATACATATTTTTGTAGGCTGTTCTTTACCTCCATGCATTTGTGATTTCCCCACATTTTTTTCTTGTGACTGACTTAAAGCTTCATAGCATTGTGATATGAGAATATGCAAGATACACTCTTGATCTTTCTGTTCTTGTTGAGGGCTGCTTTGTGACCCAATATGGGATATATTCTGGAGAATATCCCATGTGCACCTGAGAAGAATGTGTATTCTGTTGTTTTAGGATGAAATGTTCTAAAGGTAAATATTAAGTCTATCCAATCCAGCGTGTCATTCAAAGTCATTGTTTCCTTGTTGATTCCTGCCTAGGTGATATGTCCATTGCTGTAAGTGGGGAGTTTTTGTCCCCTACTATTATTGTATTATTATCAATGAGTTTCGTGTTTGTGATTAATTTACATATTTGGGTGCTTTCAAGTTGAGAACATAAATATTTACAATTTTAAGATCTTGTTGATGAATAGACTAAATTATGATACAGTGACCTTCTTCATCTCTTATTACAGTCTTTGGTTTAAGATCTAGTTGTCTGATATAAGTATTGCTACTCTGGTTTTCTCTTTATGGCCATTACCATGATATTCTACCCCTTCGCTTTCAATCTGTAGATGCCTTTTGGTCTAAAATGAGTCTCTTCTAAGTAGCATAGAGATAGGTCTATTTTTTATCCATTCTGACATGCTATGTCTTTTCATTGGAGCATTTAGTCCATTTACTTTCAGAATGATTATTGATATATATGAGTTTAGTGTCACTGTGTTACCTGTAATGTTGGTGTTTCTAGTAATGCTCTCTATTCCTTTCATTTCTCTCTCTCTCTTTCTCTCTCTTGCTCTCTCTCACTTTCTAGTCTTTGTTGCTTTTGTTCTTTTTATGCCCAATTCAGAAAGTCTCCTCTAATATTTCTTACAAGGCTGGCTTAGTGATCATAAACTCCTTTAGTTTTTGTTTGTCTGGAAGATACTGTATCTCTCATTCAATTGTGAGTGACAGCTTTGCTGGATAAAGTATTCGTGGTGCATAATTTTCCCACTCAGCATGTTAAATACATCCTGCCATTCCCTTCTAACCTGTCCTTTTTTTTTTTTTTTTTTGGACAAATCTACTGCAAACGTGATCTGTTTTTACTTGTATGTTAAGGACATTTTTTCCCTTGGTGTTTTCAGGATTTTTTCCTTCTCTGTGTATTTTGTGAATTTGACTGTGATATGTCTAGGTGATGGCTGGTTTTTGTTGATTTTAATGGGAGTTCTCTATGTTTCTTGGATTTCAATGTCCATGTCTTTTTTTAGATTAGGGGAGTTTTCAAGTATAATTTGCTCACATAAAATATGTCTTTTTTTTCTCTCTTATCAACTCCTGGGACTCCTATGTTCCTCATGTTATGTTTTAAGACGCTGCTGAGTTCTCTAAGTCTATGTTCATGATACAATACCTTCCTTTTCCTCTTCTTTTCATCTTCATTATATTGCATAATTTTATCTTCTATATCACCAATTTATTTCTTTCTTTTGTCCATTTTCCTATGATCACATCCATTTGGGTTTGCATCTTAGTTATGGCACTTTTAAAATTACTTGAAGGGATTTCAATTCTCTTATTTCTGCAGTAAGAAATTCTCTCGTGTTTTCCATGTTTTTTTTAAGCCAAGCTAGTATCCTAATAATTATTGTTTAAATTCTGGTTCAGACATCTTACTTATATCTGTATCGATTAAATCCCTGGCCATAATTTCTACTTCCTGTTCTTTCTTTAGTGGTGAATTCCTGCCTTTTCATTATGTCCAGGAAAAATATCTAGGTCCTAGGTGTGGTTTGGTCTGCTTGTTAAAAGAAGTTGAATTCAAAACATATATATGCATGTGTGTGTATAATAAAAATAATAGTAAATAAATAAAGTTTTCAAATTAAAAAATTAACTAAAAAGGAATCATATTCTATTTCCCCTTAGAACTAAGCTTTGCAGAAGTCAAACTTTGCAGCACTCAATGATCAATAGACTTGGTGCATGTGAGTGGTTCGTGCTTGTCTTCTGGGAGAAGGACCTGTTGAGCTGATTCTCAGGCTGACTTGCCCTAGTGGACATGCACCTATAGGCACAGGAGGGCAAAGCTTGGTGTAGTGGCTACAGTCTCCTCTTGGTGGCGCTGTTTACCTCACCGAGGTCCTCAGTACTCGTGGGTGTGAAAATGGCTTCATCTGGCTCTCTTGTCTTTGGGGCAGAGAGTCCATGCCCATCATTCTTCAGGATGTCCTCACAAAAGAGCAATCATCCTTCCTGTGTCACCAGCTTCCATCATATCCCCTCCTAACCCTATCTATGTCTAAGCCATCCACCTGCCAGACAGGACAGTCATTTTTTTAAAAATCTAAAGTGTGGCTGCATTTCAAAATTTTAAACTTCAGAGAACCCTGTGGTGAGGCCCTGTACTGATCCTCTAGGGGAAGTTCTTGCTGCAATGGGACATGGCTTGTCCCAGAATATAGTTTTGCAGTGGCCCACTGGATTGGAGTTTATCATCAATCACAGCACTATGCCAGTGCCAAGGTTTGCTGCCATCAGCTGGCATAATAGATCTTATGCTGGTAAATGAGGCAGCTCAAAGTTAACCTTTGGGTCTTTTGTTCGTGGGGAGGCCATATAACCTCTATCAAATGCACTCTAAGCAGGGAATTGTTTCTCCCCCTGCATCCCATGGAATCCTCAGACCATACTGCCTGATACCAGATCTTCACCCTCCTTCCTCATCAGAGCACTGCCAGACACAACCTTGCCTATGGTGCTGACCTCTGAAATTTCAGACTCTGTGCTGCACTGTTTATAAAATACTTGTAGTATTTAAACCTTCTCCTTTTCCCCAATCAATTATTTTGGGGAAGAGTTTTCTTGTGCCATCTTCTGTGCATGTTTTCACCATTTGTTTCACTCTTTCTATCCCTGTCTTTTTCTCTTTTGCGCCTCTCTCTGTGATCAGTCTTCCTTCCCTCTGCAACGCCCACAGTTCTTTTCTCCTGCAAATAAACTCTGAATTTCCTTCCATCCACAAGGTGGTTATTTTTTCTATTTGTACACATTCAGGTTTTCCTCTCAATCTTCAGATCAATTTCCTGGGTTTTCAGAATGATATGATACTTATCTAGCTGTGTTAAAGTAAGTAAACAAGCTTAGAATTATCATACTCTTCAACTTTCTTAACTAAACCTGTCTTCTTGCGGTTTTAATTGGACTATTTATTTATTTATTTATTTTGATATTGAGTTGTATAAATTCTTTATATATTTCGGATATTAACCCCTTATTGTATGTGTCTTATGCAAATATTTCCTCCCATTCAGTATGCTGCCTTTTTTATTGTTGCTGATGTTTTCCTTCGCTTTGCAAAAACTTTTTATTTTGATGAGGCTTAATAGCTGTATTTTGTTTTTGTTTCCGTTGCCAGAGGAGACATGTCTAGAATAATATTTTTATGGCCAAAGTCGGATATTATTGCCTATGTTCTCTCAGGATTTTTATGACTTCAAGTTTCATATTTAGGTCTTTAAACCATTTTGAACTTATTTTTGCAGATCCTACAAGTAAGTGGTCTTATTTCATTCTTTTGCATGTAGCCAACCAGTTTTCCCTACACAATTTGTTGAATAGTCCTTTTTTTCACATTGTATATTCTTGTTTTCTTTGTCAAAGATTAATTGACCATAAATGTGTGGGGTTATTTCTGGACTCTATTCTGTTCTATTGATCTCTGTGTCTATTTTTGTGGCAGTACTATATAATTTTGATTAAAGTGAGAAGCCTTATAATATATCTTGAAATCT
The DNA here is from genome assembly GCA_004023845.1 of Helogale parvula. Taxonomy (NCBI): domain Eukaryota; kingdom Metazoa; phylum Chordata; class Mammalia; order Carnivora; family Herpestidae; genus Helogale; species Helogale parvula. The sequence continues at coordinate 86,788 of PJEM01003406.1, read as the reverse complement.
GGAATTGTGATATTTCCAGGTTTGTTCTGTTGTTGTTGTTTTTTTCAAGATTGTTCTGGCTATTTTGGGCTGTTTGTGGTTCCATTCAAATTTTAGGATTGTTTGTTCTGTGAAAAATGCTGTTGGTATTCTGATAATAATTTCATAGAATCTGTAGATTATTTAGGATTGTATGGAAATTTTAACAATAGTGGTTCTTTTAGTCTATGAGCATGGACTATCTTTCCATTGGTTTATATTTTCTTCAATTTCTTTCATCATTGCCTTATAATTTTAGGAGTACAATTATTTTGCTTCTTGGTTAGGTTTTATTCTATGGCATCTTAAAGCTCAAGAGGCACCGCATCTTGAGGCAGCCATGCAGAAGGAAGCTGCATCATCTTTTATGTTCTAGTCTCAGAAGTCAACTAATGTTATTTCTACTGTAGTTATTGATATGGCCAGACACAAAGGGAGAAGAAATAGACTCCAACTCTCTATGTGTTAGAAGAACGAGTTAAGGGGGCTATATTCATATAGCTATATTTATAATATAGACTTGACCACTCTGTGGCATACGTGGAAACAATATATGACTGAGGTGTCATAGCATATTAATGAGGAAAAGATGGACTATTTCATAGGTTTTGTTGAGACAATTATATTTATATTACATTTATATTATGATATTTAATTATAATTACATATAAAAGATTGTATCTTTGTATCACCAACTCCAAAATCAATTTCATTTTTTAAATTCATTTATTTTGAAAGAGAGAGACAAAGTGAGAGAAAGCATGACTGGGGGGAGGTTGCAGAGAAGGAGAGAATCCCAAACAGACTACCTGCTGTTATTGAAGAGTCCAATGTGGGGCTGGAACTCACAAACTGATATTATGACCTGAGCTGAAACCAAGAGTCAAACACTTAACCAACTGAGCCACCAAGGTGTCCCCCAAAATCAATTTTTGACTGATTAAGGTCTTAGTGTGAATGGAAAAACCTGGCAACATACAGAATAGTATGATGGCCTCAAAGTAAGGAAATTTTTGTAAAGACACACAGAACACTAAAGGACTTACCATAAAATATGAGATTAATTTCATTATATCAAACTAAGGATGTCTGCTTATGAAAAGACACAATAGAGAAAGTGAGAAGACAAACTAAAAACTGGGAAATATGTTTGAAACATATAAAATGGACAAAATTATATTATCTAGAATATAAAGAATTCTAACAAATCAATAAGAAAAAGACAAATAGCCCAATAAAAAACTGGACAGAAGCATGTATAACCATTTCACAGAATTCGTAAAATAAAGGGACCATTAAAATATTTTTAAAAAACTTAATCTCATTAAGAATCAGAGAGGTTCTAATTACTAGCAAAATGAAATTTTGGCCAAAATTGATAAGTTTGTTAAAATTTAAAAATGTGACGATACCAAAATGTGGAGCAACCATAGAGACTCATATTCTAATACTCTACTTCTAAAGTCTTGAAATTCTATAATCGTTTTGGAAAACAATTTTGCACTCTTAAAAACTAGAATATGCACATATGCACATAGCCAGCAATGCAGGAGGGTGGATTAATAAATTATAAGACAGTTACAAATTGGAATGTTTGAAGAAAGTGAATGGACCAAAGCTACACCCAGCAATGTAGGTAAACTCTTAATACAGTATTGATGAAAAAAAACAAGTGATAGACTGCACACAATAAAAAAAAAATGTTTGTAAATGTCAAAAATATGCAAATCAAGTACATAATTTATGCATCCAATAATAAGAGAAAAATCCATTCAAAAAGCAAAGTATAAAAAACTCCACAAATTTCAAGTGGATTGCAAGCAGTGGAGGCCAGAGAATGGGATAGGGATAGGAAAGGAGCACATGGGGAGATACAAAGGAATCATAATGCCTTACTTCTTTTTTTTTTCTTTTTTTTTTTTTTTGAGAGACAGAAGGAGCGTGAACAGGAGAGGGTCAGAGAGAGAGGGAGACACAGAATCCTAAACAAGCTCCAGGCTCTGAGCTAGCTTTCAGCACAGAGCCCGACGCAGTACTCGAACGCACAAACTGTGAGATCATGACCTGAGCTGAAGCCGGACGGTTAACCTACTAAGCCACCTAGGTGCCCCAATGTCTTACTTAAGTACAGTGGTGAATCCATTGTTGTTCATTTTGTTATTGTGCTTCATATCTTACATATATATTATAGCTATTTTAATCATATCAAACAGTACCTAATATACCTAATGACTAATACACAGCATCTATTACCCAAAATTAATCCATAACTATGCAAAGACATATGACAAAGGACATTCATTGTAGCATTATTTTTAACAGCAACAGACTGGAAACACCAAAATGTTCATATCAAAAGATTAAATAAAATGGTACATATAGAATGGAATCTTTTTAACCCATTATAAGGAGTGCCGGATATTAGTATGTCTTTCCACAGAAGTTAATTTTTTATATACTGACTGAAAAATGTTGCCCAGAAGGTGTAGAATATGATTCAATTTCTGTAGGAAGAAACATCATAAATATATGTAAATATATAAAATGTATGTAATAAAACACATATCATATGTAAAATATATCAATCTGAAAATATATAAATATATAAATTTATAAAACACATGTATATTTATAAAACATTTGACATATGTAATGTGTATGTTTACATAAATGTATATGTAGTTGTATGTACCTAAAAACTGTTAAAAGACACATAGTAAAATGTTATTTATGTTCATTTGTTTAAAGTGTGAATGACGGGAAAGGAGAACATACTTTTACTTTTATATACTTATATTTCCTTACTTGATTTTTTCAAAAATCATATAGCTTTTGGTATATACCTCAGTTGCTTAAGAATCTGATTTCATGTCAAATCATGATCTTGCAGTTTGTGAGTTCGATCCCCGCATCAAACCTACAAAGCCTGGAGCCTCCTTCAGATTCTCTGTCTCCCCCTCTCTATGCCCCTCCCCCATTTACTCTTGCTCTCTTACAAAAATAAATAAACATTAAACATCATACAGTTTTGTAAAATAAATAAAAGATTTTTATGAAAATTAATCACAAAGCTCTCCTCTTACTGACCCTCATTAACAATGAAGGCCTGCCAGAGCCAACAAATCCCCATTCTACTGTTTAAAAGATAATTCAAGCATTATGCATGCTGTATTAAGGGAGGCCTCTGCTGTGATATGGCTGACAATGGACTCTGGTTATGATTTGGTGAGAAGGAAGTTTAATAAATACAGTCTTTTTGTATATAAAGTCCACTGTTGACTAAAATGTTCTATCTCAGGGATTGCTGAATAAAAAAAATGAATAAAAATACATTTTCTGTTCTTGAGCAAATTTGCTTCTTGTTTTCTTATTTGTTGATAGTATTCTTATTTTTTGTTGTTCTTATATACCTTTTCCATCCATATTAGCTCAGTTGAAGCTGCTGTGACTATGGCCTTGCCAATTTTTCAAAAGCATTTACATATTTTGAACTGCTGCATAGGCTCTCATTTTTCAGAGTAACTCTGTTTTCTATACCCTTCCTACTAGGGCTTGTATCAACAGGCTCATAGAATATAAGCATCTGAACCTGGGAATAATATTAAGAGATGATATATTATATTTATATAGGTGCTATCCCTGTTATTCAATCTACTGACTTTTTCCTTCAAAAAAACCTTGTTATAAAAGTGGGCATTTCCCCTCTTTCTGGTGCTAAGGGCTATTTTATATACTAAAGGAAGCTAGAATTAAGGTAGTACCATGCTGATCTTTCTGACCACTGTACTTTTTGTCCATTATAATCCAAAATCTTTCTTTCTCAGGTTTTTCTTCTCTCTTACCTCCATCAGCCCTTCAAAAGTGCCCATTGCCTTGTAAAGCATAAAAAAATAAGGCAAAAAATATTCCTGCTATGAATCAAAGCTTCAAACTATCCACTTTCATTTTTTTAAAAAGTGCATTATAAAGCTGAAAACCCCACAATAATAGCAGTATATGTTGAAGAGTATAAAACATCAGGAGCTGAGAGCATTCCAAAGGATTTAAGTCTACTTTCAGAAAACTGAGTCAAAAAAAAACACCACATTCTCCAAGTTGTGAATTTTAAAACAGAAAAGTAGATAAAGTAATATCTGAAAATTATTCATAATTTAAAGAGATAAAAACTTGGAAAACAATATGGTATTTAATTGAGACCTATAAAAATATGAATTGCCTAAAACATAGAATTAACAATTGGTTAAATAAATGTCACAAGAAACGTCAGCATTGTCGGGGACTGCCATGTTTCTGTCTGCCTCTAGGCAAGGATTATTCACTCTCAGCAGAGTGAGCCAGTAAACAAGATTTGCATCTGGAAGCTAGGGATGGTAAATTCCTTGGCTACAGTCATGCTGCGCCAGACCAGAGGGCCAAGGTGCCTAAAGATCAAAACCTATTCAGTGTTAACTCTCCGCCTCCCAGCATTGCTGAAGGCAAGTTTCTTTTACCTGGTATCTGACTTAAAGTCAAATGCTTTGTTCTTCCCGCCCTGAGAATGGTATATAATGACAGCTTTCCTAATAAACGCTCTCTCTCTCCGCATGACCAGAAACCGTGAGTGTTGTGTTTTATTCTCTGTATGTCCCCTTTTTCCTTTTTCTCTTTCGTTCCCTCAGGAGAAGAACCCGTGTCGATCCTCCGCCCATCGGGCCGGAGCGGCCGAGGGGGGTCACGACACAGCATGAGTTGGTGAGTAAGAAAGATGAGATGTGTAGTTTAGGCCTACTTTACTATATTTCGTAAAATGCATTTAACTGGAAACTTTTAATCCTTTTTAGGCTCCTTTCCTACTCCTTCTTCTCCCTTCTCCTCCTCTTTTCATCAGCACTCCTTCTGTCCACTAAACTGTTTCCAAATTAAAAATTAACTTTCCCTATTCTTATCTGACAAAGTAATTCTGCAGTTGGTTCTGTCACCTTACATACTATTTCTTGGACTTAATTTTCCACATTTGGCCTTTCTCCCGCTTTCATCACTTTTCTCAGACTGAATGTTCTTTTTTCCTTCCCCTTCTTGTTGATGGCTGCCTCGGGCTACAATGTAGACTGAAAAGTGAATAATTGTGTATTTTTCAAGTATATCTTTGTCTTAGCATAATGATGCTGCTCTTAGAGAAATGAAAAAAAAAAAAGATCCTGGTAGCTACACTTTTGACTGCTAAGTTTTAGCCAAACAAGGGTCAGAAGGCAGGTTTCCTCCAAATGTAAACTATTGCTAGTAGGATTTTGGAAAAAGTATTTTGGCTGCCATACTATAATAACACCATGCTGTGTTATCTTTTGTGCCAGGCACCTGTCACTAAGACCACAGGAGGATATCACTTTGAAATACATGCAGAACAAAGCATAAAAAGATATTTTAATTGATATGTAAGACATACATATTTTTTTAGCATTAGTGTCTATTGTGAAGAAGCACATTTCTATTGGAGACTTACTGTTGTCAAGATATATAGCTACTGAAACTTGGCAGGACAGAAAGGAATGGCAGAAAATCGTCAATGTGATCAACAACAACAACAAGAACAACAAACATGCAGCCAAGAATCCTTTATCTGGCAAACCTGTTATTCAGAATAGGAGAGATAAAGGTGTTCCCAAATAAACAAAAATTGAGAGAATTAATTACCAAAAAACCAGCCCTACAAGAAATCCTAAGAGGGACTCTATGAGGGAAATGTTGCAAAGAATACAAGGTGCCAGAGACACCACAATAAACATGAATACTAGGGAGAACACAATGACTCTAAACCCACATTTTCAATAATAACACTGAATGTAAATGGACTGAATGCTCCAACCAAATGACGCAGGGTAGCAGAATGGATAAAAAAAAAAAATCCATCTATTCTCTCTACAAGAGACTCATTTTAGACCTGAAGACACCTTCAGATAGAAAAGAAAGGGATAGAGAAATATCTATCATTCAACTGGAAGCCAAAAGAGAGCTTGAGAAGCCATACTTATATCAGACAAACTGGACTTTAAAGTAAAGGCAGTAACAAAAGATGAAGAAGGACATTATATAATAATCACAGGGTCTCCCCAGCAGGAAGAGGTAACAAATATAAATTTGTATGCGCCAAAATTGGGAGCGCCCAAATACATAAAACAATTAATCACAGACAGAAACAATCTTATTAATAATAATGTGCTAATTGCAGGGGACTTTAATATTCACCTGAAAGCAATGGATACATCAACCAGACAGAAAATCACTAATGAAGCAATGGACCTGAATGACACATTGGAACAGATGGCATTCATAGATATATTTAGAACTCTGAATCCTAAAGATAGGAAAATCACCTTCTTTTCGAAAGCACATGGCACTTTCTCCAAGATAGATCACATACTGGGGCATAAAGCAGCCCTCCCTAAGTATAAATGAATAGAGATCATACCATGCACACTTTCAGATCACAATTCTATGAAACATGAAATTAACCACAGGAAAAATGCTAGAAAACCTACAAAAATGTGGAGGTTAATAAAAACCACCTTACTAAAGAATGATTGGACTGACCATGCAATTAGAGGAAAAATTAAAAAATATATGTAAACAAATGAAAACGAACATACAACAATCCAAAATCTCTGGGATGCTGCAAAGGCAGTTCTAAGGAGAAAGTATATTGCAATCCAGGCCTATATATAAAAAAAAAACTAGAAAAAGCGTAAATTCAAAGTCTAACAGAGCACCTACTGGAATTAGAAGGTGAGCAGCAAGTGCACCCAAAGCCCACCAGAAGAAAAGAAATAAAGACGATCTGGGAAGAAATAAACAATATAGAATCAAAAAAAAAAAAAAAACCCCACAGTGGGGCAGATCAATGAAACCAAGAGTTGGTTCTTTAAAAAATAAACAAAATCGATAAACTTCTAGCCAGGCTCCTCAGAAAGAAAAGAGAGAGCATCCAGATAAAAAAAAATCATGAATGAAAAGGGGTCTATTACAACCAATCCCTTGAAATACAAGCAATCACCAGAGATTAGTATGAAAAATTATATGCCAAAAAACAGAACAACTTAGAGAAATGGACAAATTCCTAAATGCACATGCACTGCCAAAATTCAAACAGAAAGAGATAGAAAGCATGAATAGACCAATAACCAGTGAAGAAATAGAATCCGCTATCAAAAATCTCCCAATGAATAAGAGCCCAGGGCCAGATAGCTTCTCAGGGGAATTCTAGCAGAGATTTCAAGCAGAGTTAATACCCATTCTTCTCAAATTATTCCAAAAAATAAAATAGAAAGAAAAATTCCAAACTCATTCTATGAAGCCAGCATCACCTTGATACTCAAACCAGCCAGACACCCAGGAAACAAAGAAAACTACAGACCAATATTCTTAAAGATTACAGATGCAAAAATACTCAACATCAGGCAACAAAAGGAAATAAAATGATTCAGAATTGGCAAAGGAGAAGTCAAACTTTCACGTTTCGCAGATGACATGATACTCTGCATGGAAAACCCTGCAGACTCCACCAGAAGCCTTCTAGAACTGATCCATGAATTCAGTAAAGTGGCAGGGTCAAAATCAATATACAGAAATCAGTTGTGTTCCTATACAACAATAATGAAGCAGCAGAAAGAGAAATCAAGAAACTGATCCCTTTAAAGATTGCACGAAAAACCATCAAATACTAAGGAGTGAACCTAACTCAGGATGTAAAAGACCCAAATGGTGAAAACTATAGAAAAGTTATGAAAGAGGTTGAAGAAACACCAAGAAATGTTTTATCTTGATGAGGTCCCAGGAGTTCAGTTTAGCTTTCATTTCCCTTGCCTTTGGGGATGTGTCATGTAGGAAATTGCTACGTTTGAGGTAAAGGAGGTTGTTTCGTACTTTCTCCACGAGGATTTTGATGGTTTCCTGTCTCACATTCAGGTCCTTCAGCCAATTTGAGTTTATTTTTGTGTATGGTGTAAGAAAATGGTCTAGTTTCATTCTTCTGCATGTTGCTATTCAGTTCTCCCTGCACCACCTGCTAAAGAGGCAGTCTTTTTTTCCATCAGATATTCTTTCCTGCATTGTAAAAAATTAATTGGCCCTACATTTGTGGGCCCAGTTCTGGGTTCTCTCTTCTGTTCCATTGGTCTGTGTGTCTATTTTTGTGCCAATACCATACTGTCTTGAGGATGACAGCTTTGTAGTAGAGGCTAAAGTCTGGAATTGTGATGCCTCCCGTTTTGGTTTTCTTCTTCAATATGACTTTGGCTATTTGGGCTCTTTTGTGGTTCCATACGAATTTGAAAATTGTTTGTTCTAGCTTTGAGAAGACTGTTGGTGCAATTTTGATGGGGATTGCATTGAATGTGTAGATTGCTTTGGGTAGTAATGACATTTTAACAATGTTTATTCTTCCGATCCATGAACAAGGAATGTTTTTCCATTTCTTGGTGTCTTCTTCAAACTCTTTCATAAGTTTTTTTAATAGTTTTCATCATATAGGTCTTTTACATTCTTGGTTAGGTTTACTCATAGGTGTTTTATGGTTTTTCGTGCAATCGTGAATGGGATCAGTTTCTTGATTTCTCTTTCGGCTGCTTCATTGTTGGTGTATAAAAATGCAACCGATTTCTGCACATTGACTTTGTACCTTGCGACTTTCCTCAATTCATTGATCAGTTCTAGAAAGCTTCTGGTGGAGTAGGTCAGGTTTCCCATGTAGAGTCTCATGTCATATGCAAAAAGTGAAAGTTTGACTTCATCTTTGCCAATTCGTATGACTTTTATTTCCTTTTGTTGTTTGATTGCTGATGCTAGGACTTCCTGCACTATGTTAAACAACAGTGGTGAGAGTGGACACCCCTGTCGTGTTCCTGATATCAGGGGGATAGCTCTCTGTTTTTCCCCATTGTGGATGATATTAGCTGTGGGCATTTCATAAACTGCTTTTATAGTGTTTAGGTAAGTTCCTTTTATTCAGACTTTCTCAAGGGAATTTATTAAGAAAGGGTGCTGTATTTGGTCAAACGATTTTTCTGCATCTATCGACAGGATCATATGGTTTTTATCCTTTCTTTTGTTAATGTGATGGATCACATTGTTGGATTTGCGAATACTGAACCAGCCCTGTAACCCAGGAATGAATCCCATTTGATCTTGATGGATAATTCTTTTTATATGCTGTTGAATTCGATTTGCTAGTATCTTGTTGAGTATTTTTGCATCTGCATTCATTAAGGATATTGGTATATTGTTTTCTTTTTTACTGGGTGTCTTTTTGGTTTGAGCATCAAAGTGATGCTGGCTTCGTAGAATGAGTTTGGAATTTTTCCTTCTTTTACTATTTTTTGGAATTGTTCGAGAAGAATGGGTATGAACTCTGCTTTAAATGTCTGGTACAATTTCCCTGGGAAGCCATCAGGTCCCGGGATCTTATTCCTTTGGAGTTTTTTGATAACGAATTCTATTTCTTCACTGGTTATTGGTCTATTCATGCTTTCTATCTCTTCTTGTTTGAATTTTGGCAGTGTATGAGCATTTAGGAATTTGTCCATTTTTCCTAAGTTGTCCAGGTTTTTGGCATATAATTTTTCATAGTAATCTCTGATGATTGCTGTATTTCTAAAGGATTGGTTGTACTAGATCCTTTTTCATTCATGATTTTGTCTTATCTGGGTGCTCTCTCTTTTCTTTCTTAGGAGTCGGGCTAGAGGTTTATCGATTTTGGTTATTTTTCTCAAAGAACCAACTCTTGGTTTCATTGATCTGCATGACTATTCTTTTGGATATGATATAGTTTATTTCCATGTTGATTTCCATGATAAAAGTTTATTATCATTTGCCATGATCTTTAGTATTTCTTTTCTTCTGCTTGGTATGGGGTGCTCTTGCTGCTTCACTTCTAGTTCCAGTAGGTGTTCTACTACATTTTGAATTTTCGCTTTTTCTAGTTTGTTGAAATAGGCCTGGATTGCAATATACCTTCCTCTGAGAACTGCCTTTGCTGTATCCCAGAGATTTTGGATTGTTGTATTTTCGTTTTCATCTGTTTCTGTATATTTTTAATTTTTCTCTAATGTCTGATTATCCCAATCTTTCTTTAGTAGGGTTGTTTTTAACCTCCAAATTTTTGGAGGTTTTCCAGCCTTTTTCCTGTGGTTAATTTCAAGTTTCATAGCATTGTGAACTGAAAGTGTGCATGGTATGATCTCTATTCATTTATACTTAGGGAGGGCTGTTTTATGCCCCAATATGTGATCTATCTTGACGAATGTGCCATGTGCCTCAAAAAGAAGGTGAATTTCCTAACTTCAGGATGCATAGTTCTAAATCTTTCTATCAATTCCATCTGTTCCAATGTGTTATTCAGGTCCATCACTTCTTTAGTGATTATTTGTCTCAGTGATCTATCCATTGCTGTCAGTGGAGTTTTAAAGTCCCCTGCAATTAGCACATTCATATCAATAAGATTGTTTCTGTCTGTGATTGCTTGTTTTATGTATTTGGGCGCTCCCAATTTTGGCGCTTATATATTTATATTTTTTAGATCTTCCTGATGGAGAAACCCTGTGATTATTTTATAATGTCCTTCTTTATATCTTGTTACTGCCTTTACTTTAAAGTCCAGATTGTCTGATATAAGTATGGCTACTCAGGCTTTCTTTTGGCTTCCAGTTGCATGATAGATATTTCTCCATTCCTTTTCCTTTCAACCTGAAGGTATCTTCAGGTCGAAAATTAGTCTCTTGTGGGGCCTGGGTGGCTCAGTTGGTTGAGCTTCCAGCTTCGGCTCAGGTCATGATCTCACGGTTCGTGGGTTTGAGCCCCATGTCAGGCTCTGTGCTGACAGCTAGCTCAGAGCCTGGAGCCTGCGTTGGATTCTGTGTCTCCCTCTCTCTGAACCTCCCCTGCTCGCCCTCTCTCTCTCTCTGTCTCTCAAAAATAAATTAAGAAAGAACATAAAAAAATTTTAAAATATTAGTCTCTTTTTTACAGCAAATAGATGGATTTTGTTTTTTATCTATTCTGCTACCCTGTGTTGTTTGGTTGGAGCATTCAGTCCATTTACATTCAGTGTTATAATTGAAAAATGTGGGTTTAGAGTCATTGTGTTCTCCGTAGAATTCATGTTTATATTGGCGTCTCTGACACCTTGTATTCTTTGTAACATTTCTTTCATAGAGTCCTTTTCAGGATTTCTTGTAGAGATGGTTTGGTGGTCATGAATTCTCTCAATTTTTGTTTATTTGGGGACACTTTTATTTGTCCTATTTTGAATGACTGGCTTGCTGGATAATGGATACTTGGCCGCATGTTTTTTCTGGTCATCACATTGAAGATTTCCTGCCATTCCTTCCTGGCCTGCCAAGTTTCATTCGATAGGTCTGTAACCTCTGTGATAGGTTTCCCTTTTTATGTGAGGGCCCTTTTATCCCTCGGTGCTTTCATAATTCTCTCTTTATCTTTATATTTTGCCAGGTTCACTATGATATGTCATGCCGAAGGTCGATTCAAATTACGTCTCAAGGGGGTTCTTTGTGTCTCTTGCATTTGAATGTCTATTTCTTTTCCCAGATCTGGGGAATTCTCAGTTATAATTTGGTCTAGTATCCCTTCAGGACCTTTGTCTCTGTCTTCCTCTTCAGGAATTCTTATGATTCGGATGTTGCTCCCTTTGATTGTATCACTCAAGTCTCGATTTCTCCTTTACTGCTCCTGGATCAATTTCTCTCTCTTTTTTTAAGCTTCCTCTTTTGCTATAACTATATCTTGTAATTCACCTATTTTTCTCTCTGCCTCGTCAGTCCTGAGGTGGCTGCCTGCATTTTGTTATTCACCTCATTATAGACTTTTTAAAACTCATCACACCTATTTTCAAAGATCCTAGCCATTGTCTCAATTGCTTCATTGATGCTTTTTTTCAATCACAGCGATTAATTTTATGACACGTTTTTTAAATTCTTGATCCAGTATGTTATCTAGATCTGCCTTGAGGAGTTCTGTGGTTGTGATTTCTTTATGGAGTTTCTTCAGGGGAGATTCCTTTCGCTTTGTCATTTTTGCTAGTTTTCTGTCTTTTGTCAGCTTTAAAAAGCTCGTTGTGCACTGTGAACCTGTTAATATTGCTTTCCTAAAGGAGGCTTATTCACTGTCCAGGGCCTATCGTTTCAGGAAATATTCTTTTAATGGTGTCTCTCAGTTTCTCTTGTTTTGCCTTTGAATATTCTATTTCCCTACTCAGCAATATTTGGGACTCGCTGTCATGCACACTTTGGCTTGTTTCTTTGTGTAGCCCTAAGAAGGAAAACAGACAGAGAAACACAAAGGGAACAGAAGCACACAAACGCACAGACAAAGCAAACAGACAAACACATTAAAAGGGGGAAAGACAAGAAAGAAAATGGAGAGGAAAGAGACGAAAAGAAAAAAAATAAAGGGGGTCAGAGACAACAAAGGACAAGGGACAGTCTAAAAGTGTATGATCAGTTGAGGAGAGAGATAAGGATGAGATACAGGGGAATATATCTGGATTGCAAGGAAAAAAAAAGGAGAAAGTAAAATAAGGAGTAAAAATGTAAAAAATAGGTAAAAAAGTAATAATAATAAAAAATAAGTACAAAAAAAAGAAGAGAAAAAGAAAAGAAAAAAAAAAGAAAAAGAGAAAAAAAGGAAGAAAAAAAAAAAAGCAGCAGCTCCCCCTTGAGGATAGCCTTGGTTTGATGTGGTAAGTCTAGGAGTCTGCTCTCAGAGGCTCAACCTTGGTGTCTGCAGAGAGTAGAATCGTGGCATGCCACACTCTGCTTGAAGTAAACACTGTAGACCACTCTGAGTTTGATCTCCTTGTGAGAGATCAAGCCAAGTTGTATTTTCCAAGCCTGCCTCGGTTCAAAGTCCTAGTTCATGCACTTTTATGCTACCACAGATGAGATGTACTTGCTTTGGTGGCTGGCTTCTTAGGGGGAGGAATCAGTTTGTCTTGGCGCAGGTCAGGATTTGTGCTGTCACTGCCTGTGGTGAGATGTGCTACGTGAAGTGAGGTGCGCAGCAGGAGGTGAAGTGCACACCCTTACAGACACCACTGCTGACTCCTAGCCCCCAGTCAATCACCAAGGCGGAGGGAGCAGTTTCTCTAGGTGCCAGCTGGGATTCCTGCTGCTGTTGCCCAAGGTGCCAGGTGCTGCCAGGAATGAGCTGCGAGCTCCTGTAGCCAAAGCTCGAGCCCCGGCCTACACTGCTGCCAACTCTCTGCTGGGATGGCATAGGGGTGGGGGCCATTTTTTCCCTGTTGGCACCTGGGATTCGGGATTCATGCGGCCAATGCAAGGAGTGAGATGCGCCATGGAAATGAGTTGCATGCTCCCACTCCCAAAACCGAGGTCGAAGTGAGCACCTCTGGCGCCACTCCTGCAGCCATAGACTCCCTGCCAGGATGGTGCAGGGGTAGAAGCTCTTCTTCCCTTGTGCCACCTGGGTTCAGGATTTGGGCTATCTAGCAGTTATATATGGAGTGAGAGTTTCTCTCTCCAAGCGTGGTTAAACTTTCTTTATCTCTTTTCCAGACACAGTACTATGAGCATGTTCAGTCTCTCTGTCTTTTCCCTTTGTCTCTCTGGCTCTGCGCTCTTGTCCCACGTCAGGCTGGGGCTCCCATCTCCCTTGCCCTTCTCATGCTGGCCCGTTTTCCAATCTCCCCAGTTCGCAGTAACTCACTCAGTTATCTTTGTGGTTGTCTTCTTTCTGGAGTTCGTATTTTCTCCTTCCACTCTTGCCGATGAGAGTAATGTCCTTCTCAGTTCAATAGACGGGGCAGACAAAGTTTACAGAGCTCCCTTCTTCTCCACCATCTTGGCTTCTCCCCCAAAGCCAAAGTAATATTGAAGAAGAAAACCAGAACAGGATGCATCACAATTCCAGTCTTTAGCCTCTACTACAAACCTGTCATCATCAAGACAGTATGGTATTGGCACAAAAAGACATATAGATCAATGGAATAGAATAGTGAACCCAGAACTGGGCCCACAAATGTAGGGTCAATTAATTTTTGACAAAGCAAGAAAGAGTATCTGATGGAAAAAGGACTGCCTCTTTAGCAGGTGGTGCTGGAAGAACTGGACAGCAACATGCAGAAGAATAAAACTAGACCACTTTATTATACCATACACAAAAATAAACTCAAAATGGCTGAAGAACCTGAATGTGAGACAGGAAACCATCAAAACCCTCGAGGAGAAAGTAGGAAACAACCTCCTTGACCTCAATTGCAGCAATTTCCTACTCGACAGATCCCCAAGGCTGGGTAAATGAAAGCCAAAATGAACAATTGGGACCTCATGAAGATAAAAAGGTCCTGCAAGGCAAAGAATTCAATAAAAAAAAAAAAAAAAAAACTAACAGGCCACTGACAGAATGGGAAAAGATAGTGGAAAATAGAATATCAGATAAAGAGCTAGAATCCAAAATATACAAGGAGCTCACTAAACTCCATACACCAAAAATGAATAATCCAGTGAAGAAATGGGCAGAAGTCCTGAACAGACACTTCTCCAAAGAGGACATCCAGATGGCCAATAAGCACATGAAAGGATGCTCAGTGTCACTCATCATCAGGGAAATACAAATCAAAACTACACTGAGATATCAACTCACACGTGTCAAAGTGGCTAAAATTAACAAATCAAGAGACTATAGATGCTGGTGAGGATGTGGAGCAATAGGCACCCTCCTACACTGTTGGTGGGAAAGTACACTGGAATGCAAACTCTGGAACACAGTGTGGAGGCTCCTCAAAAAACTATCAGTAGAACTCCCCTATGACCCAGCAATAGCACTGCTAGGGATTTACCCAAAGGATACAGAAGTGTTTATGCATAGGAGCACATGTACCCCTATGTTCATAGCTGCACTTTCTACAATAACCAAATCATGGAAAGAGCCTAAATGTCCATCACCTGATGAATGGATCAAGAAGATGTGGTAGATGATAGATAGATAGATAGACAGATAGATAGATAGATATAGATATATATACACAATGGAGTATCACATGGCAATGAGAAAGAATAAAATCTGGCCATTTGTAGGAAAGTGGATGGACCTCGAGGATGCCATGCTAAGCAAAATAAGTCAGGCGGAGTAGGACAGATACCATATGTTTGCATTCAAAGGTCTCACAGGAGAACAGGAGAAACCTATTGTAGGACCAGGGTGAGAGGAAGACGAAAAGAGAGTTGCGGAGAGAAAGGGACGCA
The DNA here is from genome assembly GCA_004023845.1 of Helogale parvula. Lineage (NCBI taxonomy): Eukaryota > Metazoa > Chordata > Mammalia > Carnivora > Herpestidae > Helogale > Helogale parvula. The sequence goes on along the minus strand of PJEM01003406.1, from coordinate 71,522 downwards.
AAACTTAAGAGACTATTGAATACTGAATACGAACTGAGGGTTGAAGGGGAAGGGGGGCGGGTGAAAAGAGGTGGTGGTGGCGGTGGAGGGCACATGTGGGGTAGAGCACTGTGTGTTGTATGGAAACCAATTTGACAATAAACTATTTTTAAAAATAAAATAAAATAAAGTAAAAGAAAATAAAATAAAATATGCCTAACGTTAATAGTGAAAAAAAGAGACACATGCAATTTGAAAGGGAGAGGATGGATAAATATTTACCATGCAATTTGACATCAAATGAAAGCCAGAGTAGCAATACTTATATCAGAAAAACTGGATTTCATACTAATGACTGTAATAAGAGATGAATACGGGTGCTATATCATAATAAAGGGGTCTACCAAGAAAGTATAACTATTGTAAATATGTATGCCCCCAACTTCAAGCACACAAATGTATAAATTATTAAACAATAAACATAAAGGAACTTATTGATATGTTCAGAATATTTCATCCTAAAGCAGCAGAATACGCATTCTTTGCAAATATACATGGGATATTCTCCAGAATGATCACATACTGACATATTAGGCTTCACAAATACAAGACTTAGATCATACCATGCATAATTTGTGACACCAGTGCTTTGAAACTTAAAGTCAATTACACACAAAAATATCAGAAAGAAGACATGGAATTTACAGAAAATCCTACTGGAAACTGAATGTGTTAACCAAGAAATTAAAGAAGAAATTTAAAGAAATACATGGAAACAAATGATAATGAAAATATACTTGTCCAAAATTTGGAGGACGCAACATAAGTGATCATTAGGGGGAAGTATATAGCAGTACAGGACCACTTCATGAAGCAACAAAAATCTCAAATATACAACCTAATCATGCATCTAAAGGAACTAGAAAAGCAATAGAAAATGAAGGCTAATGCCGGCATAAGAAGGGAGATAATGAAGTTTAAAGCAACCATAAAGGATATAATTTCATTTTATAAAACAGTAGAACACATCAATGAACCAGGAGCTGGTTTTTTGAAAGAATTAATAAAACTGATACACTTAGCTAGACTTACCAAAAAGAAAAGAGATGTCTTATGTAAAGAAAATCATGAATGAAAGAGAAGAGTTCACAACCAATAAAACAGAAATATTAGTGATTAGATGAGAATATTATGAGAAGTAATATGCCAACAAATTGGAAAGCCTGGAAGAAATGAATAAATTCCTAGAAACAAAGAAACTACCAAAACCAAAACAGTAAGAAATAAAAAACTTGAATACAGTGATAACAAGCAAATAAATTAAATTGTAATAAAATTCTCCCAACAAACAAAATCCAGGGCCAGATGGCATCATGGGGGAATTATACCAAACATTCAAAGAATAGTTAAAACTTATTCTTCTCTAACTGTTCCAAATAATAGAAATGGAAGGAAGATTTCTAAACTCATTCTATGAGGCCAACATTACCTTGATATGAAAACCAGGCACTAATAAAGCAATTTACAAGCTAATACACCTGATGAACTTGGATTCAAAAATTCTCAACGAAAGACTAGCAAATAGAATTCAACAGTACATTAAAAGAATCATTCAAATTTTGCCAAAAATCAACACTGACTCTCGGCTTCAGGGATACCTCTGCTCTGTGTTTTCTCTCACGAATGGAGTTTACCCTCACAATCTAGTGTTCTAAATGTCTTACAAAGAATCTGATTAAATAAGGGATCCATAAAAAATAATTATTCAAGACATTGAATTGGGATTTATTCATGGGCTGCAATTGTGGTTCAGTATTCCAAATCAATCAACATGATACACCACATTAGTAAAAGAATGGATAAGAACAATAGGATCCTTGCAGTAGATATAGAAAAAGCATTTGAAAAAATACAATATCCATTCTTGATAAAATCCCTCAAGAAAGTAGGAATAGAGGTAACACACCTCAACATCATAATGGTCATATACGAAAGAAAAGCCTGGATGGCTTAGGTGGTTAAGCATCTGATTTTGGATCAGGTCATGATCTCGTCGTTTCTGAGTCCAAGCCCCATGTTAGGTTCTGTGCTGACAGCTCAGAGCCTTAAGCCTGCTTCAGATTCTGTGTCTCCTTCTGTCTCTGCCCCTCCCTTGCTTGTGCTCTCTCTCTCTCAAAAGTAAATAAACATTAATTTTAAAGGCCATATATGAAAGATCTACAGCAAATACAATCCACAATGGGAAAAAATTGAGAGCTCCTCCTATACAGGCAATAACATAAAGAGATGCCCATTCACCATTGTTATTTAAAATAGTACTGAAAGTGCTAGCCCCACTAATTAGATAACAAAAAGAAATAAAAGTCATCCAAACTGGCAAGAAAGTACTCAAGCATTCACTATTTGCAGAAGATATAATATACTGTATAGAAAACCTGAAAGACTCCACCAAAAATATTGCTAGAAATGAGACATGAATTCAATAATGTTACAGGATGCAAAATTTATGTAGAATATCTGTTGCATTTGTACACACCAATAATGAATCATCAAAAAGAGAAATCAAGGAATCAGTGCCATTTAAAAATTGCACCCAAAACCATATAAATAAATAAACCTAACCAGAGAGGTAAAACATCTTTCCTCTACAAACTATAGAATACTTATGAAAGAAATTCAAGAGGACATAACAAAATGGGAAAACATTCCACACTCTTGGACTGGAAGAACAAATATTGTTAAACTGTCTATACTACCCAAAGCAATCTACACATTTCATGCAATCCCTATCAAAGTAACAGTAGCATTTTTCACAGAAATAGAGCAAACAATCCTAAAATTGTTTTGGAGCCACAAAAGATCCCAAATAGTGAAAGAAATCTTGAAAAAGAAAAAACAAAGCTGGAAGCATCACAATTCCAGACTTCAAGTTATATTACAGAGTTGTAGTGATCAAGACAGTATAGTACTGGCACAAAAACAGACATATATTTCATTGGAAGAGAATAGAAAACTCAGAAATGGATCCACAGCTATACGGTCAACTAATCTTCAATAAACCAGGAAGGAATATCCGATGAAGAAAAAGTTTATTTAGCAAATGACTCTAGGAAAACTGGACAGCAACATGCACAGGAATGAAACTGGGCTACCACTTTCTTACACCATACCCCAAAATAAGTTCAAAATAGATGAAAGTCCTAAATATGAGTTAGGAGCCATCAATCTCTTAGAGGAAAACATAGGCAGCAACCCTTTTGACATTGTTCATAGCAGCTTCTTACTAAACATGTCTCTGGAGACAAGGAAAGAAATAAAAAATGAACTATTAGTACTTAGTCAAGGTAAAAACCTTCTGCACAGCAAAGTAAACAATAAAATAACTAAAAGGCAACATTTGGAATGGAAAATGATATTGCACATGATCCATCTGATAAAGGTTAGCATCCAAAATGGATAAAGAACTAATCAAAGTCAACACGCCCCCAATAATCTAGTTAAGAAATGAGGAGAAGACATGAGCAGATATTTTTCCAAAGAAGACATCCAAATGGCTAACAGACACATGAAATGATGCACAACATCAATGATTATCAGAGAAATACAAATCAGAACTATAATGAGATAACACATCACACCAGTCAGAATGGATAGTTAACAGCACAGGAAACAACAGATGTTGGGGAGGATGTGGAGAAAGGGGAAACCTTTTACAATGTTGGTTGGGATGCAAACTGGTGTAGTCACTTTAGAAAGCAGTATGGAGGTTCCTCAAAAAGCTAAAAATACAACTACCCTAGCATCCAGCTATTGCATTTCTAGATATTTTCCTAGAGGTTGCAAGAATACTGATTTGAAGGGACACATATTAAAGGCAGCATTGTCAAAAAGTAGCTAAAACATGGAACGAGCTCAAATATCCATCTACTGATGAATGAATAAAGAAGTTGTGGTGCATATACAGAATGGAATATTACTCAGACATAAACAGGATGAAATCTTGCCAGTTGCAATGATGTGGATGGAGCTAAGGTGCACTATGATAAGCAAAATAAGACAAAGCAAGACTTATACCATATAAATTCATTCACATGTGGAATTCAAGAAACGAAACAGATGAATATAAGGGACAAAAAAAAAAAGAGAGAGAGAGAGGCAATTCATAAAGCTGACCCTTAAGTGTAGAGAACAAACTGAGCTTTGCATAGGGTGAGGTAGAATGGGAGATGGGTTAATTGGGTGACGTGTATTAAGGAGTGCACTTTTTGTGATGAACACTGGGTGTTATATGTAAGTGATGAATAACTGAATTCTACTCCTGTAACTTACATTTCACCATATACTAGATAATTGGAATTTAAATAAAAACTTGAAACAAAAATTAAAAATAGTTGTACTACTGGATAATTACCCAAAAAATACAAAACCTCTAATTCTAAGGCATATGTGCACCACTATGTTTATTGCAGCATTATTTATAATAGCCTAAGTATGGAAGCAACCCATGTCCATTGACAGATGTCTGACTAAAAAAGATGAAGATGAATGGTTAAAGAAGAGGTGATTTATACTTGTTGGAATGAGCACTGGCTGATATATGGAAACCAACTTGACAGTAAATTATAATAATAAAAAAGAGGTGATTGATGTATACATGGAATAGTATTCAGCCATAATAAAGACTGAAATCTTGCCATTTACAGGAATATGCATGGTGTTTGAGTATCAAGGTAAAGGAAATAAGTTAGTCAGAAAAAGATAAGTAGCATGTGGCTTCATTTATAGGTGGAAATTTTTAAAAAATCAAATGAGGGAAGAAAAATAAGAGAGAATGATAAACCAAGAAATAGACTCTTAACTATACAAAACAATCTGATGGTTTCCAGAGAGGAGGTAGTTGGGGTGGTATGTGAAGTAGATGATAGGGATTTAAGAGTATACTTATCATGATAAGCACTGAGGAATTCATAGAATTGTTGAATCACTATATTGTATTCCTGAAACTAATACAACACTATATGCTAAGTATACTAGAATTAGAATTTTTAAAAAATATTAATAAAATACATTGTTGAATATTCAAAAATTTTTAAAAATTCTAATTTTTTATTTTCTTTTTCTTAAAATTTTTATATCTTTAATTTATTTTGAAAGATAGAGAAAGAGAGTGAGCAGGGGAGGAGCAGAGAGAGAGTGAGACACAAAATCTGAAACAGGCTCCAGGCTCTGAGCTGTCAGCACAGACCCCAGTATGGGGCTTGTACCCACAGACTGTGAGATTATGACCTGAGCTGAAGTCTGAAACTTAACTGACTAAGCCACACAGGTTCCTCAGATAATTCTTTTCTTAAATAAACTTACAAATTACATTTTTATTTACCATTAAGATGTTGAAGAAGTATTTGCTGCTTCCAGATTTTGAAATATGATTTTTATGTAAAAATTTTTTTCAGAATAAAATAAATAGGTACTGTTGTACACTCTAGATTGTGGTGAACTTCAAAAGATAATTGTACCACAATGCTTTACTCATCATAGAAGCTAAATTTTAAAAAGCTTTTTTCTATTGTCAAATTGCTATTAATAATTTTTAATTTAACATATGGATTATAATACCTCACTTTGAATATATGAAACTAATTCCACCAAATTAGTTATTTACAAACTCAGATCTCATTCCCAGTACACATTTCAATTAATGTATTCTGTACAAATGAAAATAAACAGAAAATAGCAATATTGCATACATGCAAACCAATGAGGTTTTTGAACTATAAGAGAATTCTAATCTCAGCAGGACATTGTAAATCTATGCTTTGTAGAGTCTGCCTGTCTGGGGAACCAGCTGGGAATGATTTAAATCTTTAAACATGGCCTCTATGAACTTGGTTCCTTGTAAATGAATAAGACAAAACATACTCTTCCTTATGATGGATTTCAGTCAAGTCTACATGATTCCAAAACCAGAGGTTACATTAGTCAGCTCAATCAAACATCTAGTATATTCAGTGGTAAAATCCTCAGAAATGAGACATTTTGTTTTGTAGCTCAAAAATCATTTATACATTTTTCTCTTTTTTTTTCCTAGTTGAATTTCCATTGTATAAAAAGAGCCTAAGTCCATGATTCGGAATCCAGGTTGTGTAACAATTCAACTTGTCTTCAAGAATGTCAGGAGCTGTTGAACAATTCTGAAAACAAAATTACTTTTAATTCATTTCTAGTAAAAAAATATGCCAAACAGAATATTTATTAGAAGACATGAACTCAACTACTTAGTGTCACAATTTCAAAGCAGACCAGGAATAATCGATCCAGCCAAAAAACTATTACAGAGCTATTTTCTCTCTTTACCTTTTTAAATGTTTTTTGAGAAAGAGAGAGGGAGAGATGGGGGGAGAGAGGAGAGAAAGAGTGAGGGAGAGACAGAGAGAGAAAGATAGAGAGAATCTCAAGCAGGTTCCATGCTGTTGGCATATAGCCCAATGCGGGGCTAGAACTCACGAACCATAAGATCATGACCTTCTGAAATCAGGAGTCAGAAACTTAACTAACTGAGCCACCTAGGAACCCTTATTTTCTGTCTCTCTAAATGTTGAGTAGTGAGATTTTTTTTTTACTGAGGATTTCAGAAATGATGGTGAATCATGTTGATTTTAGTGACGTGTGTGTGTGTTTAAACGTGTGTTTGTTAGTCTATTATTCTTTTTGTTGATAACATTTCAGAAAATGTCCATTCAATGTTTTTTATGTTATTATTGTTGCTGATAACACTTTAGAAAGTGACCATTTAATGTTGGGGATTTGAAAATAATTCTAGTTATTAGTTATGTTTCCACGCATATGCAGGATTGTATTTTTGTGGAAAAACAACTGTAGTACGACTCTTGATTGCAAGGGATAGAGACGCAACTGAAACTAGCTTAACTAATTAATGAATGATGATCATGATAGTGATTAACGATGGTAATACATTTTTAAAGCATTTTTATTTACAAAACTAAAATGTCCAAGAATATCTAGCTATAAGCAGATGTAAATCCAAGATCTTAAGTACTTTCAGCAAGACTAATCCTCCCTAAATCTGGCTCAGCTTTTATCTGTATTTGTTTTATGTACTTTTTCCTGTAGCAACTTTTCACCATGCAGGCAGACTCTTCCTAGTTCATGGCAACAACCCCAGGATTACTTCTACAAGCTAGGAACCCTAATGCAAAGAAGTGACCCAATAAAAATCTTAGAGTTCACTCTTACTTGCCTTGATTATGTCCATGTGAGTGAACAAATATCTATGATATTGATCAAGCCTGGGCCATACTTCTTCTGCGACCAAAATATCCACTCAAACCCCATGAATTAAGAGAACTGGTGGATCATTGTTTACTCATAAAAAATTAGAGTAGTGCTAAAAGAAAGTTATATGAATAATGATGGTGGGCTGGCAAAAAGAAAATATATTTGCTTAAGCAATATACTATGCATATTACGTATATACATTGAAAGTTCTTCATTCACATAAAAAAGTATATATGATGCACATATAATAATAATCTTAAATATTTATCAGACAACTGAAATATATTCTGAGTATTGTACTTATCCAAATTCCCTTCCAAACACTTTGAAGAAGAGGAGAGGAAGCTGAAGCTATGTTACAAGATGGAGGTTTGTTGAACCTGGAATAAAAGGATGGGAGAAAGGACATGAAAGTGTTCCTGAAGCAAAGGCACACAAATAGAGCAGAGAAAGACAAGCTATAGACCCTAAGATAGTTCTGGCAATTTTAGGCACTTTTATACATGTTGCCTGCAATCTCACAACAAGCCTGGATAGGTTTTGTTAGCCCCATTTTTCAGGTGATGAAAGTGGGCTTAGAAAGGCTAAATGATTTGCCCATAAGCACGTATTTAGTTAGAAAAAATAAAAGCTGGAATTTCAATTCAGATCTGTATAGCTTGAAAACCTGTACTCTTCCCACTATGTTAGTCTGCTCTCATGATGTATATTATACTTGTTATATACAATTTTATATAAATGGATAAAATATGATACTCTGATACTAAGAGGTTAGGATAGGTTGAATTCAATTGAGGTAAGAAGAACTGACACATGAATTCTGACACTACCAAAAAACATTCTTTCTTGAAAGCAAAGCAGAGTGGATTCCCTCATTTGACAAGACTGTTGACACCACTAACCACATTAACATCCCAGAACACCCTTATCTCATTATTCCACCCCTCTGACTTCAAGATTACTATACCCTGGAAATTAAATATCACTCTCATCATCAACACTACCTACAATGTGAGTAGAAAGCATTACATTAGCTTTGAAAACGATTTCCAGTAATGCTCCTTTATCATAGAAGTTAACGCTTAAGAATATTTCATTGGAGAACAAATCACAATCAAACAGTAATACTGAACATGCCCATTGCAACCAGTCAACTCTATCATACAGAAAATACATTGGGATAATTATGATATACAAGTCATTGTTGATAAGAAGACTGTTAGTATATCAATTTCTTAAGTAGTTTTCTCAACTAAGGCTAGGAATCTTGGAATCCTTTTTTTTATGCTACAATGGAATTGATTCACTTCAGCAAAATTAGAGTGAAAGTGTTTTTGTTATTTTTGTTGTTGTTATTTGGCATAACTCACCTAGTTGAGTGTTTTCTAAAGTGTTAAAATTTATCTTAAAACTTTTTTTAAACATTGATTGAGACTATTTTTTCATAGTTTAAGTGGGGCAGAATCAATGTACTGCAGTCTTCTGCTATTTTGTGTGATAAACATGGTCTAACAAGTCGGGAAAAATCCATTTTGATGCCATTTCTCAAATTATATCTGCTTTAATAACTAGATTTTGTTTTAATTTTATACCTAGATACATTGTTAAACTGATGTTTTAAAGTAAACTATGGTGTCATTAACATTATTTTCTAAAAAGTGTCTTTTTAAAATTTTTTATGTTTTTTTAATTTATTTTTGAGACACAGAGAGAGACAGCTTTTGGTTCAAATTCCTCAAACACCAAGCGAAAGGATGTAAAGGCTTATAATGGACAACTCAGGAAATAGTCTCAAAAACTAAAGAGAAATCAAAGAATGGAAAGCAGAGGGTGATCATGACTAAGTTTTTAAGAATATTTCCTCATCTGTAAAATGTATGTGAGGTTATTTCATAGGTAGGATTTTTGTAACTTAAGTTTGGAATGTCCTCTAGCCTAGACAGATAAAGACAGCAAATTCAGCCGGAATTTATATCTGTTTTGCAATTCTGACAGCTTAGGAGCAAGCTGCTCTATGAGTTCAGTCAACTAGAAATCTGGCCACTGATTTTATCTCCAACTCTTTTAACTCTCTACTTGATCACTGTGGACAAAGGAAGTGTTACAGTATTCTCTCTGTTTCATAGCTTCCTGTGAATTGATCAGGCTTTCTGTTTCTCAACCTGCTATAAACCACTTCCATAAGAGATTCTATGATCAGTAATCTAGGTCTACATAGTGACCTCATTTAGATATTGTTTAGAATAAAAAAAATAGACTATTTCTGGGGCTGAGCCTATCTATGAGTTAGAGTCACAGTATGAATTATGATTATTTTTTTCTGACCTCCATGTTCTAATTTTGTTGCTGCTTATCAGATTGTTTCCATCAAAGTGCTCTTATAAAAAGCAGGAAAAGATGATACATACAGTAAGGAGAGAGTAAGAATGGGGTGGTGCTATTGTAGGGCGAAGATTTCTTTTATCTAAATAATCATACGAACTTTTTATTTCACCCTCAAAATATGCCAAAATTTGATATAATATAAAAATATTTTATTACTGAGTAAAACTGAAATCTTCCAAAAGATAGTTCGGCTTTAGATGAAATATCTGAAACTACAAGTACCTCTCTTCCTGCACACCATTGCATACTTCATTTTGAAAGGCAGTGTTAAAAATAAAATTTACTGGGGTGCCTGGGTGGCTCAGTCGGTTAAGTGTCCAACTTTGGCTCAGGTCATGATCTCACAGTTTGTGGGTTTGAGCCCCGCGTCGGGCTCTGTGCTGACAGCTAGCTCAGAGCCTGGAACCTGCTTCAGATTCTGTATTTCCCTCTCTTTCTCTGACCCTCCCCTGCTCGCACTGTCTCTCAAAAAAAAAAAAAAAAAACATTAAAAAAATAAAAAAATTACTGTCTGCCTGATAACAACATTCTAATAAGTCTGATTTCACATTAAAATTAAAACCTCCAAAACCTTATTGTAAGAATCTATATTACACTTGAATATGATCTTCTAAACATTCAGATAAATCTTAACCAATGCCTGACTAGTTGTTGCTTGTATATTCAATCTTATTTAAATATTCAAGTAGGAGACTGTTACCTTTTTTCATGTCTTCTTTTAATTTTGATATATTTGGTTGAATAGTGCTCCCTCAAACTTCATTCTATCCAGAATGTGACCTCACTTGGAAATAAGGTCTGTGTAGATGTGAATATTTAAGGATCTCTATATGAAATTATTTGGGATTTAAGGGTGGACACTAAATTATATGACTAGTGTCCTTATAAGAATGAGAGTAGATACATGTAGACTTCAGAATGAAGTATCTACAAGTCACGAAATGCCAGGACTTATCAGCAACCACCAGAAGACAGGCGGCAGGCATGGGATACTTAACTTATCATAGCTTCCAAAAAGAATCACTCATGCCAACTTCTTGATTTTGAACTTCTGGCCTCTTAAGCTATGAAATAATAAATTTCTGTTGTTTTAAGCCACCCTACTTGTGATACTTTGTTATAGAAACCTTAGGAAATGAATATATTTAGAAAGCTCCTTAATTCAAAATTTTTATTAATTTATTTGAGTTAATTCTCCTCATTTATTCCTGCAATATTTTTAACTTTTTGATTGGTCTATCACTTAACAATACTCTACATTGACTAGCAGTAGATGTTAATGACAGCTAACTACTTTCTGATGCCAATTAATACTTAGGGCTGTACTTAAACCCTGAGTGGCAAAGAAAAAATACTTTTTTGCAAATCAATTCACAATCTGTCGCATATCAAAGTTCCTTCTAACAGACCTAAAATGTATCTCACAAATCAAAAGAAAAAAAGAAAGAAAAAAAATAACATTCTCACAGTGAACTCATGGAAAGAATTTTCCCTTCCTCATTTTGACATATCTCTGAACTGAACTCTTTTTCCTATTGTTCTTTCATTAAATTTTGTGTGAGAGCACAAAAGTATGGCAGTATCCTTAGTGCTTCATTAGTCCAGGTATAAAACTGAGCTCTGTTGTGATTAGTTAGATATATATGGTAATACATAATGTTGAAGAATAGTTTTCAATGGAGAAGTTGAATGAAAATTTTGTTTTAATGCCTGCTCAAGCAAGATTGTAGTGTTATTTCCTCTCTTCTTTCATAATTACCTTATTATAAATCATTACAATCATCATATTTGCAGTCTGAACTTCTCTGTGAAACAAGCCTCATGTTAATGATCAGATCATATTAATGCTATGAACTGGCTATAGAATGCAACTTTTTAAAGGAAACTACAATCTTCAAAGTCTTTGTGTCTAAAATATCTCCCTAAGTAAACAATGGAGTTTTTAACTGAAAGCCGTATGTTTTATTTATCTACATTACTAACAAATCAGAAGATCCTCAATTATAATAATAAAATCATAAATCATGTCACTATGCTATATTGGCTACCTGTTGTAATCTAGCTAATAACCCCAATATGTAGTGGCTTAAAACAATAAACATTTCTTATTTCACATTTTCTGTGGTTTAATAATCCAGATGCACTTTGTATCGGTGTATCTGCTTAAAGGTCTCTCACGAGACTAAAGTCAGATTATGGACAGAGCCTATAGTTCTCTCAAGAGGACCATAAGGGAGAATCCACTTTCAAACATGTATAACTGTTGAAAGGTTGCAGGTCTTCACTGGATGTTGGATGGAGATACAAGTCTTTTGCTATATGGGACTCTCTATAGGTCAGCTCAAAACAAGTAGTCCCTCCAAGTGAGTGAGTAAGATAAGAAGACAGCAGAAGAGCAGGACAGTGAAACCCAGGATGTAATCTGTTGGTAACCTTTTCTCATAAGTGACATCCCATCACTTCGATATAGTTTATTGCTTAAAAAGAAATGAGGAGCCAAAACACAACAACAGAGTGTACACAGAGTACACTAGCAGCACTTATTGAAGTGCCAGGCCTTGGACAAAGTATGACCCCCTTTTAATATAGTAGTGCTCTCAGATGCAGGAAACCTAACAAGCTTTTAAAACATGCAAAGACAGAAATTTATCCAAGATGACACGATGGGTAAATTTTCCCCAAAATAAAGGTCAGGAAGAAATCACAGCCAGGGGTTTGCTCAAAACATATATACATAATTCATCTGAACAAGAATTTAGAACAATAGCCATAAGTCTAATATTTGGACTTTAAAAAAGTATAGGAAACATGAAAGAAACTTGCAGCAGAGATCAAAGAGCTAAGAACTAGTACAGATGAATTAAAAATGTTATAATGGAGATGAAAAATAAACTAGATACAGTGACAGTGAGCATTGAAGAAGCAGAGGAGAGAATAGGTGAAAAAGAAGCTACAATTATAAAAAATAACGAGTCTGAAAAAAAGAGAGGAGGGAACTTAATGGAGCATAAGGAAGTACTTAGAGAACTGAGTGATTCCATTAAAAGAAACAATACCAATATCATAGGAGTCCCAGAAGAGCTAGAGGGAGATAAAGGGGTAGAAGGTTTATTTGAGCAAATAATAGCTGAGAACATCCATAATCTGGTGAAGGGCACAAGAATACAAATCCAAGAGGCACAGAGAACTCCCTTCAAAATCAACGAAAATAGGTCAACACATGATTTATAATAGTGAAACTTGTAAAATACAAATATATAGAGAGAATTCTGAAAGCAGCAGAGACAAAAGACCCTTTAACTACAAGGATAGACACATAAGGTTAGTAGCAGACCTGTCCATTGAAACTTGGCAGACCAGAGGGAGTGGCAGGAAGTATTCAATGTGCTGCATGGAAAATATGCAGACAAAAATCCTTTATCCAGTGAAGCTGTCATTCAGAATAGGAGAGATAAAGACTCCCAGACAAACAAAAACTAAAGGGGTTAATGATTACTAAACCAGCTCTGCAAGAAATTCTAAAGGGGCTTTTCTGAGTGGAAAGAAAAAACAGCAGCAAAGAGTACAAAGCACCAGCGAACATCACCAGAAACACCAAATCTACAGATAACGCAATTGCACTAAATTCACATGTTTCAATAATCACTCAAATGTAAATGGACTAAACGCTACAGTCAAAAGACATAGGATACCAGAATGGATTAAAAAAAAAAAAACAAGACTCATCTATATACTGCCTACAAAGTGCTAATTTTATTTATTTATTAAATAATTGTTTTTATATTTATTTATTTTGGGGAGAGAGAGAGACAGCATGTGAGCAGGGGAGGAATAGAGAGAGAGGAAGGCAGAGAATATGAAGCAGGATCCACACTCTGAGCTGTCAGAACAGAGGCCAATGTGGGGCTTGAACCTACAAATCGTGAGATCATAACCTAAGCCGAAGTCAGAAGCCCAAGTGACTGAATGACCTAGGCACCCCTTCAAGAGACTCATTTTAAACTTATGGACACTTGCAGGTTAAAAATAAAGGAATGGAGAACCATCTATCATGCTAATGGATGTCAAAAAAAAGAAAGAGTAGACAAACTTATATCAGACTAACTAAAGTTTAAAACAAAGACTGTAATAAGAGGTGGAGAAGGGTATTATTTCATAATTAAGGGGGCTATGCATCAAGAAGATCTAACGATTGTAAATATTTATACCCCAAATGTGAACACCCAAATATATAAATCAATAAACCACAAACATAAATTTATTAATGACATGATAATAGTAGGAGACTTTAATACCCCACTTACAGCAATGGACAGATGATCTAAACAGAAAATCATCAAAGAAACAATGGCTTTGAATGACACACTGGACCAGATGGACTTAACAGATACATTCAGAACATTTCATTCTAAAGCAACAGAATACATATTCTTCTCCAGTGCACATAGAACATTCTCCTGAATAGATCACATACTGGGTTATAAATAAGCCCTCAACAGGTACAGAAAGATTGAAATCATATTGTAGGGAGCTGCAAAGATCAGCCGTCTGCAGGCAAGGGAAGTGTTATTCCCGATTCAGAGCTGGAGATAGCCAGCCTGGAGAGCCAGTAGAACAAAGATCAGCCGCCTGAAGGCAGAGTAGTGTTAATCACTCCCCCATCAGAGCTGCAGACAAGCCAATCTGAGCCTTCTTACCCGATCCCTGAGGTGCTATGTTGAATTTGCAGTTTCGGTTTCAGCTCCGGTCTCCCCTTATTTACTTGACCCTCTTTCTTAGCAACCAACCTAGGCCAGATGCCTTGTTTTCTGCCTTGAACCCTATATAAGGTGTTTGTGTTCTTTCGATAAACTGGGGCTTGATCAGAAACTTTGTCTTGCCTCCATTCTCTGTGCTCCCTGCCCTACCCTATTCTCACTCCCTCCTTCAGGAACCTTCTTCGACCGACTAGTAGGCAGGCCAGGCGGAATAGACATCATATCATGTGTATGTATAGATCAGAATTCTATGAAACTTGAAATAATTAGAATAAAATATTTGGAAAGTCCTCAAGTACATGGAAGTTAAAGGACATCCTACTAAAATGAATGGGTCAACCAGGAAATTAAAGAATAAATAGAAAAATATGTGTAAATAAATAAAAATAAACCACAACAGTCTAAATCCTTTGGGATACAGAAAAGGCAGTCCTAAGAGGAAAATACATTGCAATTCATGCTTATTTCAAGAAGCAAGAAATGTCCCAAATACACAACCTAACCTTCCACCTAAAGGAGCTAGAAAATGAGCAGCAAATAAAGCCCAAATTCAGAAGAAGGAAAAAATAAAATTAGGGCAAAAATAAACAATACAGAAATAAACAAAAATGGTAGAACAGATCAATGAAACTAAAAGTTGGTTTTTTAAAGGAATAAACAAAATTGATAATCCCCTAACCAGACATCTCAAAATGAAAAGACAGAGGGCCCAAATAGATAAAATCACAAATGAAGAGGAGAGATCACAACCAACACCAGAGAAATACAATTATAAGAAAATACTATGAAAAAGTATATGCGAACAAACTGGACAATCTGGAAGAAATGGACAAATTCCTAGACATTCACACACTACCAAAACTGAAACCAGAAGAAATGTAAAATTTGAACCAGCCCATAACCAGCTAGTATATTGAAACAGTTATCAAAAAAAAAAAAAATCCCACCAAATAAGCTTCCTGGGCCAGATGGCTTCCCAGAGGAATTCTACCAGACATTTAAAAAATAGTTAATACCTATTTTCTGTTCCAAAATACAGAAATGAAAGGAAAGCTCACAAATTCATTCTCTGGAGCCAGCATATGCTTGGTTCCAAAACCAGCTAAAGACCCTAGGAAAAAGGAGATCTACAGGCAAATTTCCTTGATGAACCTGAATTCAAAAAAAATTTTTTTTAATTTTTATATCTTTATTTTGAGAGACAGAGACAGAGAGAAAGCTGAGGAGGGGCAGAGAGAGAGGGAGACACAGAATCTGAGCAGGCTCCAGGCCCTGAGCTGTCAGCACAGAGCCCACGCGGACCTCGAACCCATGGACTGTGAGATCATGACCTGAGCTGAAGTCAGATGCTTAACCGACTAAGCCACCCAGGCACCCCTCAAAAATTCTTAACAAGATACTTGCAAATCGAATTCAATACTACATTAAAAGAATTATTCACCATGAACAAGTGGGATTTACTCCTCAGCTACAGGGATGTATCAATATTCACAAATAAAGCAACCTGATACATCACATTAATAAAAGAAAGAGTAAGAACTATATGATCCTTTCAATACATGCAAAAAAGGATTTAACAAAATACAGCATGAAAGTAGGGATAGAAGCATCATACGTAACATCATAAAAGCCATATAGAAAAGGCCTACAGCTAATATCATGCTCAATGGGGAAAATCTAAGAGCTTTTCCTCTAATGTCAGGAACATGACAAAGATGACCACACTCCCCACAATTGTTCAACATAGTACTGGACATCATAGCCTCAGCAATGAGATACCAAAATTAAATATAAGGCATATAAATTAGCACATAAGTCAAACCTTCCCTCTTGGCAGATGACATGATATTCTACATGGAAAACCTGAAAGCCTCCATTCAAGAAATGTAAGAACTGATACACGAATTCAGCAAAGTTGCTGGATATAAAATCAATATACAGAAATCAATTGCATTTTTATACACCAATAATGAAGCAGCAGAAAGAGAAATTAAGGGGTCAATCCCATTTATAGTTGCACCAAAACCATAAGATACCTAAAAATAAACCTAACCAAAGAAGTAAAAGACCGATACACTGAAAACTACAGAAACCTTATAAATCAAATTGAAGAAGATAAAAAGAAATGGAAAAACATTCCATGCTCCTGGATTGGAAGAGAAAATATTGTTAAAATTTCAATACTTCCCAAAGCAATCTGCACATGTAATGCAATCCTTTTCAAAATAACACCAGTATTATTCACAGGTCTAGAACAAACAATCCTAAAACTTGTATGGGATCAGAAAAGACTCCAAATAGCCAAAGTAATGTTTAAAAAGAAAATCAGGTGCCCTGCGTGGCTCTGTCAAATAAACATCTGACTTCAGCTCAGGTCACAATCTCGCTGTCTATGAGTTCAAGCCCTACATAAGGCTCTGTGCTGACAGCTCAGAGCCTGGAGCTTGCTTTGAATTCTCTCTCTCTCTCTCTCTCTCTCTCTCTCTCTCTCTCTCTCTCTCTCTCTCTCTCACACACACACACACACACACAAATAAATATATAAATTTTTTAAAAAAGAAAGCAATACTGGAGGCATCACAATTCTGGACTTTAAGCGGAAGAGGGGGAAAGAGTTAGGGAGAGGGAGGGAGGCACATCATGAGAGACTCTTGAATACTGAAAACAAACTGAGGGCTGAAGAAGGAGGGGGAAAGGGAAGGGAGGTGATGGTCATAGAGGAGGATACTTGTGGGTAAGAGCACTGGGTGTTATATGGAAACCAACTTGACAATAAACTATTAATATATATAAAACTGCTTCTTCCAAAGAAAATAAGCTATGTAATAAACTTGTAATCATCAAGACAGTATGGTATGGGCATAAAAACAGACACATAGATCAGTGAAACCCAGAAATGGATCGACAAATGTATGGCCAACTATTCTTCAACAAATCATGAAAGAATATCCAATAGAAAAAAGACAGTCTCTTCAGCAAATGGTATTGGAAAACTAGACAGTGACATGCAGAAAGACCTGGACTACTTTCTTACACTATACACAAAAATAAATGCAAAATGTATCAAAGACCTAGATATGAGACAAGAAACAATAAAAACCCCACAGAAGAAAATAGGCAGCAACCTATTTGAACTTAGCTGCAGAAACTTCTAACTAGACATGTCTCCAGAGGCAAGTGACATAAAAACAAAAATGAACCAATAGGATCTCATCAAGATAAAAATTTCTGCACAGCAAAGGAAACAATCAACAAAAGTAAAAGGAAATGATGTAATGGGAGAAGACATTTGTGGGTTTGTTTACTTATTTTTTTAAATTTACATCCAAGTTAGTTAGCAAATAGTGCAGCAATGACTCCAAGAGTAGATTCCTTAATGCCCCTTACTCATTTAGCCCGTCCCCCTCCCACAACCCCTACAGTAAACCTCTATTTGTTCTCCATATTTAAGAGTCTCTTATGTTTTTCTCCCCCTCCCTATTTTTATATTAATTCTGCTTCCATTCCCTTATGTTCATCTGTTTTGTATCTTAAAGTCCTCACTATGAGTGAAGTCATAATATGTGTCTTTCTCTAACTGAGTAATTTCACTTAGCATGATACCCTCTAGTTCAATCCACATAGTTGCAGATAAGATTTTCTGATTGCTCAGTAATGCTCCATTGTGTGTGTGTGTGTGTGTGTGTGTGTGTGTGTGTGTACCACACCTTCTTTACCCATTCATCTTTTGATGGACATTTGAGCTCTTTACATAATTTGGCTATTGTAGATAGTGCTGCTCTAAACATTGGGGTGCATGTGTCCCTTTGAAACAGCACACTGGTATCCCTTGGATAAATACTGAGTAGTGCAATTGCTGGGTAATAAAGTAGGTCTATTTTTAATTTTTTGAGGAATATCCATAATGTTTTCCTGAGTGGCTGCAACAATTTGCATTCCTACCAGCAGTGCAAATGGGATGCTCTTTCTCTGCATCCTCACCAACATCTGTTGTTGCCTGATTTGTTGATTTTAGCCATTCTGACAGGTGTGAAATGTTATCTCATTTTGGTTTTCATTTGCATTTCCCTGATGATGAGTGATATTGAGCATTGTTTCATGTGTCTGTTGGCCATTAGGATGTCTTCCTTGGAGAAGTGTCTATTCACGTCTTTAGCCCATTTCTTTACTGGATTATTTGTTTTTTGGGTGTTGAGTTTGACAAGTTCCATATAGATTTTGGATACCAACCCTTTATCTGATATGTCGTTTGCAAATATCTTCTCCCATCCATTGGTTACCTTTTAGATTTGCTGATTCTTTCCTTTGCTGTGCAAAAGATTTTATTTTGATGGGGTCCCAATAGTTCATTTTTGCTTTTTTTTTTCTCTTGCCTGTGGAGACGTATTGAGTAATAAGTTGCTGTGGCCAAAGACAGAGATTCTTGACTGTTTTCTTCTTGAAGATTTCGTCATTTACATTTAGATCTTTCATCCATTTTGAATTTATTTTTGTGTATGCTGTAATAAAGTGATCCAGGTTCATTTTCTGCATATTGCGGTACAGATTTCCCAGCACCACTTGCTGAACAGGCTGTCTTTATTCCATTGAATATTCTTTTCTACTTTGTCAAAGATGTGTTGGCCATACATTTGTGGATCCATTTCTGGGTTCTCTATTCTGTTGCATTAATCTGAGTGTCTGTTCTTGTGCCAGTACCATACTGTGTTGATAATTACAGCTTTGTAATACCGCTTGAAGTCTAGGATTGTGAAGCCTCCAGCTTTGGTTTTCTTTTTCAAGATTGCTTTGGTTATCCAGGGTCTTTTCTGGTTCCATACAAATTTGAAGATTGTTTCTTCTAGCTCTGTGAAGAATGCTGGTGTTATTTTGACAGGGACTGCATTGAATATGTAGATTGCTTTGGGTAGTATTGACATTTTAACAATATTTGTTCTTCCTACCCAGGAGCATGAAATATTTTTCCATTTTTTACGTCTTCTTCAATTTTATTCATCAGATTCCTATAGTTTTCATTGTATAGATTTTTCACTCCTTTGGTTATGTTTATTCCTATGTATTTTATTGTTTTTGGTGCAATTGGAAATGGGATTGATTCCCTGATTTCTCTTTCTGTTGCTTCATTGTTGGTGTACAGGAATGCAACCGATTTCCGTGCATTGATTTTATATCCCGCCACTTTGCTGAATTTCTGGATCAGTTCTAGCAGTTTTTTGGTGGAATCTTTTTGGTTTTCCAAATGGAATATCATGTCATCGCTGTAGAGTAAAAGTTTGACCTCCTCCTGGCCGATTTGGATTCCTTTTATTTTTTGTGTTGTCTGATTGCTGAGGCTAAGACTTTTAATATTGTTGAATAAAAGCAGTGAGAGTGCACATCCCTACCTTATTCCTGACCTTAGGGGTAAATCTCTCAGTTTTTCCCCATTAAGGATGATATTACTATTGGGTCTTTCATATATTGCTTTTATGATCTTGATCTATCCCTACTTTGTTAAGGGTTTTTACCAAGATAGGATGCTGTATTTTGTCAAATGCTTTCTCTGAACCTATTGAGATGATCATGTGATTATTGTCCTTTCTTTTATTGATGTGATGAATCACATTGATTGTTCTGTGGATATTGCACCAACCCTGCATCCCAGGTATAAATCCCACTTGGTCATGGTGAATACTTTTTTTAATGTATTGTTGGATAGAGTTGGCGAATATCTTGTTGAGGATTTTTGTATCCATTTTCATCAGGGAGATTGGTCTATATTACATTTTTTTTAGTGTGGTCTTTGTTTTTGGATTCAAGGTAATGCTGACTTCATAGAAAGAGTTTGGAAGTTTTCCATCCATTTCTATTTTTGGAACATCTTCAAGAGAATAGGTGTTGATTTCTCTTAAAATGTTTGGTGGAATCCCTCTGAAAAGCAATCTGGCCCTGGACTCTTGTTTTTTTTGGGAGATTTTATTTATTACTAATTCGATTTCTTTACTGGTTAAGGATCTGTTCAAATTTTCTGTTTCTTCCTCTTTCAATTTTGATAGTTTATATGACTGTAGGAATTTACCCATTCTTCCAGATTGACCATTTTATTGGAGTATAATTTCTCATAATATTCTCTTATTCTTGTTTTTATTTCTGCTGTGTTGGCTGTGATCTCTCCTCTTTAATTCTTGATTTTATTCATTTGGATTCTCTCCTTTTCCTTTTTGATCAAATTGGCTAGTGGTTTATCAATTTTGTTAATTCTTTCAAAGAACAAGCATCTGGTTTCATTGATCTATTTTTGTTGTTGTTGTTGTTTCAATAACATTTATTTCTGCTCTAATCTTTATTATTTCCTGTCTTCTGCTGGTTTAGCGTTTTATTAGCTGCTTTTTTTTTCCAGCTCTGTGCAGTTTAAAGTTAGGTTTTGCATCTGAGACCATTCTTCCTTCTATAGGAAGACCTGGATTGCTATATACTTTCCTCTTATGACTGCCTTTGCTGAGGTTCCGGAGGTTTGGTTTGCAGTGTTATCATTTTCATTGGCTTCCATGCACTTGTTAATTTCCTCCTTAATTTTTGGTTAGCCCATTCATTCTATAGTAGGGTGTTCTTTAGTCTCCAAGTATTTGTTATCTTTCCAAATTTTTTCTTGTACTTGATTTCGAGTTTCATAACATTTTAGTCTGAAATATTGCACGGTATGATTTTGTTCTTTTTGTACTTGTTGAGGGCTGATTTGTGCCCCAGTATGTGGTCTATTTTCAAGAACATTCCATATGCACTGGAGAAGAATATATATTCCACTGATTTAAGATAAAATGTTCTGAATATATCTGTTAAGTCAATCTAGTCCAGTGTGTCATGCAGAGCCATGGTTTCCTTATTGATTTTTCTATTTAGATGATCTATCCATTGCTATAAGTGGGGTGTTGAAGCCCCCTACTATTATGGTATTATTATCAATGTGTTTCTTTATATTTGTTATTAATTGATTTATGTATTTGGGTGCTTTCACATTTGAGCATAAATGTTTACAATTGTTATGTTTTTTGGTGGATAGACATAACATTAATTATGATATAATACCATATCCATCTCTTGTTACAATTTTTATTTTAATGTCTAGATTGTCTGATATAAGTATGGATACTCCAGCTTTCTTTTGGTGACCATTAGCATGATACATGTTTCTCCATCCTTTTACTTTCAATCTGAAGGTGTCTTTTGGTCTAAAGTGAGTCTCTTGTAAACAACACATAGATGTGTCTTGTTTTCTTATCCATTCTGTTACTCTGTGTCTTTTGATTGGAGCACTTAGTCCATTGACCTTTAGAGAAAGAAATGAGTTTATTGCCATTATGTTTCGTGTAGAGTTGGAATTTCTGGTGGTGTTCTCTGGTCCTTTCTACTCTTTATTGCTTTGGACTTTTTTTTTTTTTTCTTCATCTTTTCTCCCCTTAGAGAGTCCCCTTTAATTTCTTGAAGGGGTGGTTTAGTGGTTATGAACTCCTTTAATTTTTGTTTGTCTGGAAAACATTGTATCTCTCTTTCTCTTTTGAATGACAACCTTGCTGGATAAAGAATTCTTGACTGCATATTTTTCCGATTCGACACATTGAATAAATCTTGCCACTACTTTCTTGCCTGCGAAGTTTTTGTGGATAGGTCTGCTGCAAACCTGATCTATCTTCCTTTGTAGGCTAAGGATACTTTTCCCTTGCTGTTTTCATGATTCTTTCCTTGCCTGAGTATTTTGTGAATTTGACTTTCATATGCCTTGTTGATAGTTTGTCTGTGTCTATTCCCAGGTTAGGAAAATTTTCTGCTACAATTTGCTCATAGAACACTTCTAATTCTTTCTCTTCATCTTCTGGGAAACCTATGATTCTAATGTTGTTCTTTTTTAATGAATCACTATTTCTCTTATTCTTATTTTGTGCTCTTTTGCTATACTCTCCCTTTTTTTTCCCTGCTTCTTTATCCTCCATAAATTTTTCCACTATATTGTTGTTTTCCTGTTTTGCCTCATCCATTCTTGCTGCCGTGGCATCCAGTCAAGATTGTAGCTCATTTATAGCATTTTTTATTTCATCCTGGATAGTTTTACTTCTTTTATCTCTTTAGAGACAGATTCTAATCTATTTTTGACCCTAGCTGGTATTCTTAATATCAGAACTCTATATTCTGGTTCAGACATCTTGTTTGTACCTGTGTTGATTAAATCTCTTGCTGAAGTTTCTTCTTTTCTTTATTTTGAGGTGAATTTCTTCATTATTCATTTTGAAGGAACAAAAGGAATTAATAAGGTAAAAATAATTTTTAAATTAAAAAATTGAGAAAAACACACACATATAAAAATCAAATAAATGATGCTAGATCCTAGACGTGCTATGATCTGGCTACGAAAAGGAGCTAGATTGATTGGAGAAAAGAGGAAAAATTAAAATTAAAAAATTAAAAACAGTGCAGAAGCTTTTAATCTTGATAAGGTCCCAGGAGTTCAGTTTTGCTTTCATTTCCCTTGCCTTTGGGGATGTGTCATGTAGGAAATTCCTGCGGTTGAGGTCAAGGAGGTTGTTTCCTACTTTCTCATTGAGGGTTTTGATGTTTTTCTGTCTCACATTCAGGTCCTTCAGCCATTTTGAGTTAATTTTTGTGTATGGTGTAAGAAAGTGGTCTAGTTTCATTCTTCTGCATGTTGCTGTCCAGTTCTCCCAGCACCACCTATTAAAGAGGCAGTCTTTTGTCCATCAGATACTCTTCTTGCTTTGTCAAAAATTAATTCACCTTACATTTGTGGGCCCAGGTCTGGGTTCTCTATTCTATTCCATTGGTCTATGTGTCTGTTTTTGTGCCAATACCATACTGTCTTGAGGATGACAGCTTTGTAGTAGAGTGTAACGTCTGGGATTGTGATGCCGCCCGTTTTGGTTTTCTTCTTCAACATTACTTTGGCTGTTTGGGGTCTTTTCTGGTTCCATAGGAATTTAAGAATAGTTTGTTCTAGCTTTGAGAAGAATGTTCGTGCAATCCTCATGGGGATTGCATTGAATGTGTAGATTGCTTTGGGTAGGAATGACATTTTCACAATGTTTATTATTCCGATCCATGAACAGGGAATGTTTTTCCATTATTGGTGTTTTCTTCAATCTCTTTCATAAGTTTTCTATAGTTTTCATCATATAGGTCTTTTACATTCTTGGTTAGGTTTACTCCTAGGTAGTTTATGGTTCTTCATGCAATCATGAATGGGATCAGTTTCTTGATTTCTCTTTCGGCTGCTTCATTGTTGGTGTATAAAAATGCAACCGATTTCTGCACATTGACTTTGTACCTTGCGACTTTCCTCAATTCATTGATCAGTTCTAGAAAGCTTCTGGTGGAGTAGGTCGGGTTTCCCATGTAGAGTCTCATGTCATATGCAAAAAGTGAAAGTTTGACTTCTTCTTTGCCAATTCTGATGCCTTTTATTTACTTTTGTTGTCTGATTGCTGATGCTAGGACTTCCAGCACTACGTTAAACAACAGTGGTGAGAGTGGACACCCCTGTCGTGTTCCTGATCTCTGGGGGAAAGCTCTCATTTTTCCCCATTGAGGATGATATTAGCTGTGGGCTTTTCATAAACTGCTATTATAATGCTTAGGTAAGTTCCTTCTATTCCGACTTTCTCAAGGGAATTTATTAAGAAAGGGTGCTGTATTTTGTCAA
This sequence comes from Helogale parvula, assembly GCA_004023845.1. Taxonomy (NCBI): domain Eukaryota; kingdom Metazoa; phylum Chordata; class Mammalia; order Carnivora; family Herpestidae; genus Helogale; species Helogale parvula. Next base: position 47,417 of record PJEM01003406.1, on the reverse strand, counting down.
ATGCTTTTTATGCATCTATCTACAGGATCATATGGTTTTTATCCTTTCTTTTGTTAATGTTATGTATCACATAGTTGGATTTGCAAATATTGAACCATCCCTGTAACCCAGGAATGAATCCCACTTGATCATGATGGATTTTTTTATATGTTGTTGAATTCGATTTGCTAGTATCTTGTTGAGCATTTTTGCATCTGTATTCATTAAGATCAAGAAAACTAATGGGCAACCGACTGAATGGGAAAAGATAGCTGCAAATGACATATCAGATAAAGGGCTAGTATCCAAAATCTACAAAGAACTCACCAAACTCCACACCCAAAAAACAAATAACCCAGTGAAAAAATGGGCAGAAGACATAAACAGACACTTCTCCAAAGTGGACATCCAAATGAACTACAGGCACATGAAACGATGCTCAACATCACTCATCATCAGGGAAACACAAATCAAAACTATACTGAGATACGACCTCATGCTTGTCAGAGTGGCTAAAATGAACAAATCAAGAGACTATAGATGCTTGCGAGGGTGTGGAGAAATGGGCACCCTCTTACACTGTTGGTGGCAATATAAACTGGTGAAGCCACTCTGGAAAACAGTGTGGAGGTCCCTCAAAAACTATCCATAGAACTTCCTTATGACCCAGCAATAGCACTGCTAGGGATTTACCCAAGGGATACAGAAGTGCAGATGCATAGGAGCACATGTACCCCAATGTTTATAGCAGCACTGTCAACCATAGCCAAAACATGGAAAGGGCCTAAATGTCCATCACCTGATGAGTGGATCTAGAAGACATGGTATATATACACAATGGAGTACTACATGGCAATGAGAAAGAATGAAATCTGGCCATTTGTAGGAAAGTGGATGGACCTCGAGGGTGTCATGCTAAGCGAAATAAGTCAGGCAACGAAGGACAGGTACCATATGTTTGCACTCATAGGTCTAACAGGAAAACAAGAGAATCCTAATGGAGGTCCAGGGGGAGGGAACAGGAAAAGAGAGTTGGGGAGAGAGAAGGACGCAAATCTTGAGAGACTATTGAATTCTGAAAACGAACTGAGGGTTGAAAGGGAAGGGGGAGAGGGGAAATGAGGTGGTGGTGATGGAAGAGGGCACTTGTGGGGAAGAGCACTGGGTGTTGTATGGAAACCAATTTGACAATAAACTATTAAAAATTTAAAAACAACAATCACACAGAATCAAATGAATGATGCTAGATTCTAGAAGTTTTTAGTCTGGTTATTGAAATGGGCTTGAAATTTTAAAACTAAAAAATTAAAAGAAAACACACACACACACAAAATCAAATAAATGTTGCTAGATCCTAGTTGTGTTTTGGTCCAGTGATTGAAAAGAGCTTTATGTATTAGAGAAAATAGTGGAAAATTAAAATTAAAAAATTAAAAGTAATTCACACACACAGACACAGATACACACCCACACATACACACACAATTAAATAAATGATCCTAGATCCTAGGTGTGTTTTTGTCTGTTTATTGAAAGTAGCTTTAATTAATAGAGACAAAATGGAAAAAGTGATGAAAAGGAAAAAAAAAACAATAACTGAAACAAAAAGTTTGAAAATTTGAGAAGATAAATCCGATGAAATAGAATAACTTGAAATGATGGAAGTAAAACAGAATTTGAAAAATTTAGAAAAAAGGGAAAAATTTAGTTGAAAAAATAAAGGAAATATTTTTGATAAAAATGAAAATAAAATATTTTTAATTATCTTTCTGTATTCAAGTACAATAAAATAAACAAAAAAGAAAGAAAGAATGAAAATGGGGAAAAAAGCTGAATAGCTGGGCCATTGAACTGACTGAAATATGATTGATACTACATTGTTTTCCCCTAGAAGACAAACTATGAAGCATTTTATAGTTTGTGAACTAAGCAGGTGGAGAGATTTGTGGTGTTCCTGAAGAAGGAGATTGGCCCACTTGGGCGGAGCTTAGTGTAATGGCTCCATTCTCCACTAGATGACGTTGCTTAGCTTACTGGGGTGGATTGTTGTGGCACCTGTAGGTGTGTATGTGCATGCGTGGGCAGGGTTAACAGGACGCCACCCAGGTATCCAATAACCTGGTTAGTATCAGAACTCTCTGCTCTACCCAACAAGGAATCTCACACCCATCCTTTGTCTTCAGTTTCAGCCTGCTCCTTACTTTCGCACTGTCTGTAACCACGCTGTCATGTTGCCAGGCATCACCTAGCTTCTGAGTTTTATCTGAGATGTAGCTGTATTTCCTGACCCCTAAATTCTGAGGGACTGAGACTTTGGCTCTATCAGATCCTCTGGGGGAGCATCTAATCGAGAAATGGCCAGGTGCCTGCTGCCCCCAGGCTAGCAAGAGCTTGCTATTGCCAATATCCACAGACTTGTGGCTGGGTGTCACCCTGCCCCATAAAAAGTTCACATGATCATGTAGCAGCAGCTTTTCTGGGATTACTGAAAATCTTGGATGGCCCAAGGACCTCCAGGACCCACTCTTCTGGGAATTTGCCTTTCCCACCAGAAAACCTCTAGGTATTTAAGCTGCAGAGTTTCAAATTCTACAATCCCTCGCTTTATAGAGTCTTAATGAAAATTAAACCCTCAACTTTCTCCTTTCTCTTTTTTGGTTCAGTTCTTGCAGCTCTTTTCTCCTTTTTTTCCCACTTCTTCTCCAGCTGCTTTGGGGAGGGGAGTCCTTTTCCCATACTCTCTCCCCATCTCTGTCCTCTCTGCACAAGCAAATTCAGCTCTCTGCCAATCCATGTCTCCTCTCTCCCCTAGTTCACCTCTCTACACTGTGTACCTGCTGAGTTCTGTGGTTCGAGTTGTGAAGATTGTTGTGTTAAACTTCAAATCAGTTTTCTAGGTGTGCAGGATGGTTTAGTGTTCATCTGGCTATATTTCATAGACACAAAACAGAAAAAAGACTTTCATGCTGTTCCGCCATGTTGGCTGCTTCGGGGATAAGATATTTGTAAATGACACATTGGATAAAGGGTTAGAATTCAAAATCTATAAAGAAAATATCAAACTCAACACCAAAAAATCCCCAAATGATTCAGTAAAGAAATAAGCAGAAGACATGAATAGACACCTTTCCAAAGAAGACATCCAGATAGCTACTAGACAAATGAAAAGATGATAAACATCACCATCAAGGAAAAAATAAATAAACACCACAATGAAATACCACCTGACCTCAAGTTTTGTATTTTGCTTAAGAAAACACTCTTAATGCCCACGATTCCATTAGAAAACTAATTTCCATGATTTTCTTCAAACTTTTAAAAATGTTTCTTCATGGTAAATAATTTATTTAGTCTTAAAATTATTTCTATTTGTGATGTGACAGATGCCTCTATTGTCTTTTGCCCAGGTAGTTTACTAAAAATCTCCTCAGTATCTTTCATTGAAGTGTCCATATTTTCTGTGCAGACTTCAAATGCTACATTTACTGTGTATTAAATTCTTATGTATAAATAAGCCTGTTTTGGAACTCTCCATTCCTCTTAAATATATATTTGTTTATCGCTATGGTCTCTTTTTATACTAAACTTACTAAACTATTTTAATTAGCATCAAATTATGGTATCTCTCTCTTAAAATACAAAATTAAAAAAAAATGAAAGGTTGAACAACCATATGATGCAGCAATTCCACTTCTAAGTATTTATATGAAGAAAATGAAAATGCTGACTCAAAATATATATGCACCCCCATGTTCACTGCAGTACTACTTACAATAACCAAGATACCCAAGCAGACTAAGCTTATATTAATGGATGAACAGATTTAAAAAAATGTGGTGTGGAATATTATTCAGCCATGAAAAGAAAAATTAAGAAAATAATCACACTTACAATAAATTAAAGAGAATAAAATACCTAAGAATAAATTTGACCAGTAAAGTGAAAGACCTGTATACTGAAAACTATAAACCATTAAGGAAAGAAATTAAAGGCTCACATACAGGAAAATATAATATGTGCTCATGGGTGGGAGGAATTAATTTTAAAACACCTATACTACCCAAATCATTCTATTGATTCAATACAATCTCAATCACAATTTTAATTGCATTTTTCACAGAAATAAAATAATCTTAAAATTTGTATGAAATGGAATCAGAAAAAAATCCCAAATAGCTAAAGCAATTTTGAGAAGGTACAACTAAGCTGAAGGCATTAATACTTCCTGATTTCAAATTCTATTACAAAGCTATATTAAGTAAGTAAGTTATTAGCAGGAAAATAGACATATAGATCAATAAAACAGAAATCTTGGCATTTGCAACAAAATTGATAAAAATTTGAGGGCATTATGCTAAGTGAAATACAACAGAGAAAGACAAATGTCATATTACCTTCTTATATACAAATATTTTTTTAAAAAAGGAATGAGAGAAAAAAAAGCTTAGAATGTTGGTTGCCAGAGGTGGGCAATGGTAAGTGGTGGAAATGAGTGAAGAGGGTCAAAAATTTAAAAATTAATTTTAGAGGCGCCTGGTTGGCTCAGTTAAGCTTTCAACTTCAGCTCAGGTCGTGATCTCACAGTCTGTGGGTTCAGACCCCACATCGGGCTCTGTGCTGACAGCTCAGAGCCTGGAGCCTGCTTCAGATTCTGTGTCTCCCTCTCTCTCTGCCCTCCCCCACTCACTCTCTTCTGTCTCTCAAAATAAAATAAAGTCATAAAAAATTTAAAAAAATAAATAAAAATTAATTTTTAAAAATCCTAGGAAAATTCGTAAGATACATACTGCTCTAACGCCAAAACCTATTTTATTTTATTTTAATTATTTTTTAATGTTTACTCATTCTTGGGAGATGAAGAGAAACAGAGCATGAGCAGGGGAGTTTCTCTAAAACCATTGGCTTAGAAATTGATCGGGGTTGAATTTTGTGAGCTCTTGCAAACAGCAGGGCTTAAAGCCTAGAGTTTCAAAGGTCAGTGCATTTGGCAAGGATAGAGCCCAGAGGGCACTGCCCTGTTCCTGGAGAGTAGACAGCAAACAAACAAAGTCAGAAAGCATGGAAATAGCAATCTGAAGAATGCCTGGAACACCCAGAGGAGATAATACATGCTCTTTGCATTCTTGAAAGGCACATTCACAGAGTGGCCTCTCCAAGAACAAAGGCACCAGACTGAGCCATTTTCCTTTCCCACCCCTCAGCATAAACACAGAGCCACCAGCAGGAAGCAAAGCAGTGGGACAATGGCTGCCTAACTTGCTTACACCAAGCATGATTCCCCTATGAGAATGGAACTGCTATTCTCAGCCAAGCCTCCCTCAGTCTCAGCACAGTGGGTCTCTCCCCCAAAAAAACTAGAACAAACCCCTGCCCAAACCACGTTTCCCAACCAGAATTCTTCAGGGCCGCATTTCTTGTGGAGGTAGTGACAAATCTCATTTCATCTGCACCCCAGAGCAAATCTACTTAAAACTCAACAAATTAAGGCCAGAGAGCAAAAAAAAAAAACAAAAACAAAAACATAAAAAACACTGCCAACAGCAGGCTAGGAGAGCCTTTGATTATGATTGCCCTGAAGGATAAAGTGGATCTGGACACACACCAGAGATCCTCCCTGAAGTTTCAGCCGCTGGGTACTACATGACCTCTTCTACATAAGGCTATTACTTTCAAAAGCAAGAGACATAACCTTCATTTATAACAGAGGGGAAAAGGCAGAGATGTAGACAAAATGCAAAAACAGAGTAAATTATCCTAAAATTAAAGAACAAGATAAGGCCATAGCCAGAGAGTTACGTGAAACAGAAATAAGTAACATGCCTGATGGAGAATTTAAAGCAAAGGTCATAAAGATAGTCACTGAACTTGACAGAAACCCAGCCAAAAAAGAGAATTACAGACCGATATCCTTAATGAATACAGATGCAAAAATACTCAATAAGATACTGGCAAATCGAATTAAACAGCATATAAAAATATATCCATCACGATCAAGTGGGATTCATTCCTGGGTTACAAGGCTGGTTCAATATTTGCAAATCCATCAATGTGATACATTTTTATGCCCAGATTATTAATATCATCCCCAAAAACCAGAAACCGCCAGGGAGACCGAGTCATTCATGCAAAAACAAGGGGCTTTATTACAAGTTTAGGCTGCCCGGGCCTAAGCTCCGGCTCACGGACTTTACTGGTGTAGTGCATCCATGCTGAGAGCCACGAAGAAAGGTAGGGTAGGGACTTTATGGGTTTGGGAAGGGGAAGTTACATGAAATTGTGACACAGGTGCAAGGGTCCAATCATTATCACCTATCAATATTGGCAGTAACTTTAACCATACATTGTTACTTTTGGTGAGAACCAATCACAATATTTAGAGTGTTGACCAATTACAGAGTGGGCCCAAGACCTTCACATAGGGCGTGACTAACCTTCTAAGCCTGCCCTTAGAAATGTTAAAGGTGTTAGCTGGACTTTCCTGATTGGGTGTTACAAGAGTGGTCCCTCCTGCCTTGGGCAACATGTGCCCTCCTACTGTCTAATGATTCTGAGAAACTGACACTTATGCCTTAAAGGTCAGAGGGAAACTTGAAACCTGTCATATAGAGTCAGTTTGGTTCAGAACTGCGTCCTTACAACATCATATTAATAAAAGAAAAGATCAAAAACATGTGATTCTGTCCATAGAGGCAGAAAAAGGATTTGACAAAACACAGCACCCTTTCTCAATAAAAACCCTTGAGAAAGTCGGAATAGGAGGAACTTACCTAAACATTATAAAAGCAGTTTATGAAAAGCCCACAGCTAATATCATCCACAATGGGGAAAACTGAGAGCTTTCCCCCTGAGATCAGGAACACGGCAGGGTGTCCACTCTTGCCACTGTTGTTTAACATAGTGCTGGAAGTCCTAGCATCAGCAATGAGAAAACAAAAGGAAATAAAAGGCATCAGAACTGGCAAAAAAGAAGTCAAACTTTCACTTTTCGCAGATGACATGATACTGTACATGGAAAACCCAACTGACTCCATCAGAAGCCTTCTAGAACTGAGTCATGAATTCAGCAAAATTGCAGGGTACAAAATCAATGTACAGAAATGGGTTACATTCCCATACACCAATAATGAAGCAGCGGAAAGAGAAATCAAGAAACTGATCCCGTTCAAAATTGCACAAAATCCATAAAATACTTAGGAGTAAACCTAACCAAGGATGTAAAAAACCTATATGATTAAAACTATAGAAAACTTATGAAGGAAATTGAAGAAAACACCAAGAAATAGAAAAACATTCCCTGTTCATGGATCGGAAGAATAAACATTGTGAAAATGTCATTACTACCCAAAGTAATCTACTACACATTCAATTCAATCTCCATCAAAATTGCACCACCTTTCTTTTCAAAGCTAGAACAAGCTATCCTCAAATTCGTGTGGAACCACAAAAGACACCGAAAAGCCAAAGTAATATTGAAGAAGAAAGCCAAAACGAGAGGCATCACAATCCCAGATTTTAGCCCCTACTTTAAAGCTGTCATCCTCAAGAGAGTATGGTATTGGCATTAAAACAGACACATAGAGCCATGGAATAGAATAGAGAACCCGGAACTGGGCCCACAAATGTAGGGCCAATTAAATTTTGACAAAGCAGGAAAGAGTATCCAATGGAAAAAGACTGCCTCTTTAGCAAGTGGTGCTAGGAGAACTGGACAGCAACAGGCAGAAGAATGAACCTAGACCACTTTCTTACACCATACACAAAAATAAACTCAAAATGGCTGAAGGACCTGAATGTCAGACAGGAAACCATCAATGCCATCGAGGAGAAAATAGGCAAAAACCTCCCTGACTTCAACTGCAGCAATTTCCTACTCGACACATCCCCAAGCCAAGGGAAATGAAAGCAAAAATGAACTATTGGGACCTCATTAAGATTAAAATCTTCTGCACTGCAAAGGAAACAATCAAGAAAACTAATAGGCAACCTAGGGAATGGGAAATGATATTTGCAAATGATATATCAGATAAAGGGCTAGTATCCACAATTTACAAGCAACTCACCAAACTCCACATCCGAAAAACAAATAACCCAGTGCAAAAATGGGCAGAAAACATAAACAGACACTTCTCCAAAGAGGACATTCAGAAGGCCTACAGGCACATGAAACAATGTTCAACATCACTCATCATCAGTGAAATGCAAACCAAAACTACACTGAAATACCATAGGAGCACCTCAGGCCCGTCAGCGTGGCTAAAATGAACAAATCAAGAGATTATAGATGCTGGCGAGGGTGTGGAGAAATGGGAAGCCTCCTACACTGTTGGTGGGAATGTAAACTGGGGCAGCCCCTCTGGAAAATAGTGTGGAAGTTCCTCAAAAAACCATCCATAGAACTTCCTTATGACCCAGCAATAGCACTGCTAGGGATTTAGCTGAGGGATACAGAAGTGTGGAAGCATAGGAGCACATGTACCCCAATGTTCATAGCAGCACTGTCAACAATACCCAAATCATGGAAAGAGCCTAAATATCCATCACCTGATGAATGGATCAAGAAGATGTGATTTATATATATATATATATATACACACACACACAGACACACACACAGACACACAATCTAGTATTACATGCCAATAAGAAAGAATGAAATCTGGCCATTTGTTGGAAAGTGGCTGGACCTCGAGGATGTCATGCTAAGCGAAATAAGTCAGGTGGAGAGGGACAGATACCATATGTAAAAAGAGAGTTGGGGAAAGAGCTGGACGCAAAACTTGAGAGACTATTGAATACTGAAAATGAACTGAGGGTTGAAGGGGGAGGGGGAGGGGAAAAAGAGGTGGTGGTAATGGAGGAGGGCACTTGTGCAGAAGAACACTGGGTGTTATATGGAAACCAATTTGGCAATAAACTAAAGAAAAATAATAAAAAATAAAATTAAAAAAAGAGAAAAATGGAAGACTTCAGTGAAACCCTTACCACAGAAATAAGAGTTAAAATGAATAAATCATAGATGAATGGTACAAGAAATGAGCATAGGAACATAATTGATACAATTAACGGCAGGCCAGAAGAAGCAGAGGAAAGAATTATTGATCTAGAAAACAACTTAATGGAAAACAATAACCCTGAACAAAACAAAAATAATTATGCCACACAAGAATAGGCTTAGGGAACTCAGTGACTCCATCAAATATAGTGTTCATATCATAGGAGTTCATATCATCAGTAGACAAAAAAACCTGGAAAATTTATTTAAGGAAATTATAGCAAAAATCTGGAGAAGGAAACAGAGAGACCCAGGAGACATGGAGAAATTGCATCAAAATCAACAAAAGCAGGTCAACACCAAGAAATATTATAATTACATTTTCAAAATGCAGTAATAAATCTTAAAATCAGCAAGATAAAAGAAATCATCAACTTAAAAAAAAACCCAGCAGACTACCTACAGATTTTTGAACAGAAAGTTGGCAAGCCAGATGGGAATGCTGTGATAAAATCAAAGTGCTGAATGGGAAAATATCTGCCTGCAAGAAAACTAGCTAGCATGGTTGTCATTCAGAGTAGGAGAAATAAAGAGTTTCCAGCCCCCCCCTCACAAAAAATCAATAAAGAAGTTAGTGACCAATAAACCCACCCTACAAGAAATTAAAGTAGAGTCAATGAGTGGAATATAAATACTAGAGGGGAGTCACTGAGTGGAAAGGATAGAAAAAAAAGTTACCATATAAAGAAGGAAAACAAAAGCAATAAAAGTAAACCTTTTTATAAAAATCAATCATGGAACTCACACACAAAGAATGATATAAAGTATAGTAACATATATCTGATACATGAAGATTAGAAAAGAATTGAATGGGTTAGAACTTGAACTACCATCAACTTAAGATAGACCATTATTTGCAGAAGAGGTTATATACAAACCTAATGATCACCATATATCAAAACCCACTAATAAACATTCAAAGAATAAATAGAAAATAATCTAAGTATATCACTAAAGAAAATCATCCAAAAATGAAAGAGAAAAAGACAAGAAAAGAGAAAATCTCCAGAAACAACCACAAAACAAGAAATAAAATGATAATACATATATGTTAATAATCACTTTGAATGTAAATATATTCCAAATAAAAGATGCACTGTGTCAGAATGGATTAAAAAATGACCCATCCATAAGCTACTTTTTAAGAGACTCATTTTAGACCTAAAGAGACCTGTAGATTGAAAATGAGAGGAGGAGAAACATTTATCATGCAAATAGATATCAAAAGAAAGACAAAGTAGTAATACTTGTATTAGACAAATTAGACTTTAAAACTAGACTGTACCAAGAGACAAGAGACAAATAAGGACACTATTTAATAATAAAATGGGCAATCAAAAAGATTACACAATTATATATATATTCATGTACCCAACATGGAACACTCAAATATCTAAAACACATTAATAACAAACATAAAGAAATTAATTCATAATACAATAATAGTAGAGAACTTTAACATGTCACTCATCTGTGGACATATCACATAAACAGAACACAAACAAGGAAACAATGACTTTTAATGACAACTTGGAACAAACGACTTTAAAAGGTATATTCAGAACACTCAATCCTAAAACAATAGAATACACACTCTTTTTTTTAATAATAGTTTTTTGTCAAATTGGTTTCTATATAACACCCAGTGCTTCTCCCCACATGTGCCCCACCTCCATGACCATCACCTCCTTCCCCCTTCGCCTTCCCCTTCAGCCCTAAGTTCATTTTCAGTATTCAATAGTCTCTCATGATTTGTTTCCCTCTTTCTCCCCAACTCTCTTTTCTCTTCAGATCGTATAAATCTTTCGCCTTTTACACGTTCTTTTCAAGTGCACAAGGAATATTGTCTAGAATAGATCACATATTAGGTCACAAAATGTGCCTCAAAAATACAAAAAGATTGAAGTCATATCCTGCATGTTTTCTGACCGCAGCACTATAAAACTAGAAGTAAACCACAAGAAAAACAAATCTAGAAAGGCCACAAATCCATGAAGGTTAAATAATATGCTACTAAATAATCAATGGGTCAATCAAGAAATCAAAAAAGAAATTGAAAAAAAAAACACATGGAAACAAATGAAAATGAAAACACAATAGTCCAAAACTTTTGAGATGCAGAAAAAGCTGTTTTAAGAGGAAGTATATAGAAATGCAGGTCTACTTCAAAAAGCAAAAAATTCTCAAATAAACGACCCAGCCTTACACCTAAAGAAGCTAAAAATGGATGAGAAAAAAGTTATGAGTCAGCAGAAGGAAGGAAATAATAAAGATTAGAACAGAAATATATTACATAGACACAAATAATAGTATAGATCAATAAAGGCAGGGGCTGGTTCTTTGAAAAAATTAATAAAATTGATAAACCTGTAGTCAGACTTATCAAAAGGAAAAGAGAAAGTATCCAAATAAATAAAATCACAAATGAGAGATGAGAAATAAGAACCAACACCACAAAGATGCAAACAATCGTAAGAGAACATTATGAAAAGCCATATGTCAACAAATTGGACAATCTAGAAGAAATACATAAGTTTCTAGAAATATATAAATTACCCAAACTGAAGCGGGAAGAAATAAAACACATGAACAGATTAATAGCCAGCAAAAAAAAAAAAAAAAATTGATCAGTAATCAAAAATCTCTCAACAAACAAAAGTCCAAGACCAGAAGACTTCACAGGTGAATAAGACCAAAAGTTGAAGAAGAGTTAATACCTATTCTCAAACTATGCCAAAATATAGAAAAGGAAGGAAAACCTACAAATTCCTTCTATGAGGACAGAATTACCTTGATTCTAAAACCAGATAAGGACACCACCAAAAACGTGAACTACAGGCCAATATCCCTAATAAACATAGATGCAACATTCTCAATAAAATACTAGCAAACAAAATCTAATAGTATATTTAAAGAATAATTCACCATGATCAAGTGGGATTTATTTTGGGTTGCAAGGGTGGTTAAATATTTGCAAATCAAAGAAAGGATAAAAACCATCTGATCATATCAACACATGCAGAAAAGGCATTTATTTGACAAATTACAACATTGATTCATAATAAAAACCCTCAACAGAGTAGGTTTAGAGGGAACATACCTCAACATAATAAAGTCCATCTATGAAAAACCCACAGCTAATATCATTATCAGTAGGGAAAAAAGAAATAAATTATATCCAAATCTGCAAGGGAGAAGTAAAAGTTTCATTATTTACAGATGATGTCATACTCTATACATAAAATACCAAACGACCCCATCAAAAAAAATTGCCAGAACTGAAACACGAATTCAGTAAAATCACAGGTTACAAAATCAATGCACAAAAAACAGTTGCATTTCTATACACTAATAATGAACAAGCAGAAAGAGAAATTAATAAATTGATCCCATTTACAATAGCACCAAAAAACAATAAAATATCTAGGAATAAACTTAACCAAAGAGGGGAAAAACCTCCACTCTGAACATTATAAAACACCAATGAAAGGAACTGAAGATGACCTGAAGAAATGGAAATACACTCCCTGCTTATTTATTGGAAAAACAAATATTATTAAAATATCTATACTACCCAAAAGATTCTACAGATTTAATGCAATATCTATCAAAATACCAACAGCATTTTTCACGGAGCTAGAAGAGACTATCCTAGAGTTTGTATGGAACCACAAAGGACCTAAGGAGTCAATGCAAACTTGAAAAAGAAAAACAAACTGGAGGCATCCTTATGCTGGACTTTAAGTTATTATCACAAAACTGTTGTTATCAAAAACAGTATAGTGCTGGCGCAAACAGAGACATGGATTAATATAGCACAAAAATATTCTGAAAGGAATCTACAATTATATGCTCAAGAATCTTTGACAAAGCCATAAGAAGAATATACAATGGCCATTTGTAGTAAATTGGATGGACCTCGAGGGTGTCATGCTAAACGAAATAAGTCAAGAAGGACAGATACCATATGTTTCCACCCATAGGTCTAACAGGAGAAACCTAACAAGGGACCAAGGGAAGGGGAAACGGGGGTAAAGTTAGGGAGAGGGAGGTAGGCAAATCATGAGAGACACTTGAATACTGAAAACAAACTGAGGGCTGAAGGGGGAACAGGAAAGAGGATGGGGGGTGATGGTCATGGAAGGGGGCACTTGTGGGAAAGAGCACTGGGTGATATATGGAAACCAACTTGGCAATAAACTATTAATAAAAAATAAAAATAAAACCAAAACAAAATAAAATAAAATGTAGAAAAAAAGGAAGAATATACAATGGGAAAATACAGTCTCTTCATAAAATGGTGTTGAAAAAACTAGAGAGCAACATGGCAAAAAGTACAAGTGGACCACTATTTTACACCATATACAAAAATAAATTCAAAATGGATTAGAGACATATATGTGAGATCTGAAACAAAAAAAAATCATAGAAGAGAGCATAAGGAGTAACTTCTCTGACAATGTCGATAGTAGTTTCTTTCTAGGTGTTTCTTGAGGAAGGGAAACAAAATAAACTATTGGTACTACATAAAAATAGAAAGCTTCTGCACAGTGAAGAAAACAAATAACAAAACTAAAGGGAACCTACTGAATGGGAGAAGATATTTGCAAATGACATATCTGGTAAACCATTAGTATCCAAAATATACAAAGAACTTATAAAACTAACCCCCCCCCAAAATAATCTAAGAATGCAAAAACATCAATGGGCATTTTCCCAAAAAAGACATACAGAGAGTCAACAGACACAAGAAAAGATGCTCATGATCACTAATCTTCAAGGAAATGCAAATCAAAACTACAATGAAGTATCACCTCACACCTGTCAAAGCTGTTAAAATCAACAATAGAAGACACATCAGGTATTGATGAAGATGTGGAGAAAACGGGACCTTTTTACACTATTGGTGGGAACACAAACTGGTGCAGTCACTGTGCAAAACATGGAGGTTCCTTAAAAATTTCAAAATAGAACTATTCCATGATCCAGTAATCACACTACTGAGTATTTTTTCCCAAAATACAAAAATATTATTGAAAGGTTATGTGTACCTCGATGTTTATAGAAGCATTATCTGTAATAGCTAAATTATCAAAACAGCCCAAATGGGTCATCGGTAATTGAATGGATAAAGAAATACACATACATATATGATGGACTATTACTCAGCCATAAAAAGAATGAAATATTGTCATGAGCATGGACATGGATAGAGCTAGAGCATATAATGCTAAGAGAAGAAAGTCAGCCAGAGAAAGACAAATACCACACTATTTCACTCATATGGGGGGAATGATCAAAGGGAAAAAAACAAAAGAGAGGGAGGGGGACTAAATTACAGAGAACACATTTATGATAAGCAGAAACGAGGTAAGGCGATGGGTTAAATAGATGATGGCAGTTTAAGAATGCATTTATATTGTTAAACACTGGATGAAACATAGAAGTGTTGAATCACTATATCATACACCTGGAACTAATATTAAACTGTAAGTTAACGAAATGAAATTTATATAAAAACTTTGAAAAATAAAAGAAAATGTAAGTGGAATAACAAATACCACTAACCACCACCACAACAAAAGAAATGGGGATGATCTTTGTGTTATTCCCTCTTTCCTTCTAGGGAAATATACTCTATCTTCATGTATTACTATTTTAAGTACCTTTTATAACTTATTTTTTTAATTTTTAATCTTATTCCTTTTTTGAGAGAGAGACAAAGAGACAGAGAGAAAAAGAGTATGAGAGGGGGAGGAACAGAGAGAGAGGGACACATAGAATCCAAAGCAGGCTCCAGGTTCTGAGCTGTCAGCACAGAGCCTGATGCGGGGTTCAAACTCACAAACCATGAGATCATGACGTGAACCGAAGTCAGACATTTAACACATTGAGCCACCCAGGTACCCCCCTTTTTAAAAATTTTTATTGCTCGTAACTTATTTTGATATGATGTTGGATATATATTTTAAATGTTATTCCTTAATATTGAAAATATTTGTTGCATTTGTGAATATGGTCCCCTTATTACCATTACCAATTGATTAATTTTCTGTACAAGAATATAAGTAATTTTTAATATATTGTATTATCTATTTGTGAATGACTGTATATATATTATTAGATTTATAGTTGCTCCTCTGGGATTTTCTGTGTTGACCAACATATGATCTATAAAAAATGACAATTGAGTTCCTTTTAGTGATTTAATGAGTTGGCTTGTTCAACATCCATTTGAGTCCTTTTTCAGTGGCAGAGAATGGAATCTTGAAACTACATTTCCCTGTCTCCTATAGCTAGGGTTCTGGATACAATTTAAGTTTAACAAATCACATGTACTCAAATTCCACTTTAATTTATAAATGAGTTATATAAAAGCAAGTATTATGAAGACTGATGATAATAGTAGAATGATCCTTGAAAGTAGCCATTTTTATCAATAAAGCATAATTATTTTCTTGAAATATCAGTTATTCTAAACTATTGTCTGAGATAAGAAATAGGAAAGGTGCTTTGCTAGATAGAATGACTGGAAAACAAATAAGAGAAATATCCATAGATTTTATTTGACTTAAGATACTGGCTGAAGGCTCCTAGGACTGATAAAATTTATCATCTATGATCAAAGTGAGTCTACAGAATTTCAGAGTACAACTGGGCTCTTTATTTTCATAAGATGAGAAGTTTTCATATAGGTTTGATAAGACTTTTGGCTTCTGGGACTTGTATGAAATAATCCATGTGATCTTATGGAACTTTGTGCATATTGGTTGATAAAATGACTCTCATCCCAGGATAAAACATACTCCTACTTTGTCAAGTATCATTTTTTTCTGGACATCAGTTGATCAAGCTGGGTAAACCAATGGGGATGAATAATAGATTCCCAGACTTTTGTGAAAGGAAAAGTTTAAGTTCTTCTAAGACTGAAGATCTGGCAAGCAAAATTATATATATAATTTGACATATATACATATATATATCTCAAATATCCCAACTACTACTTTTTTAAAGCTTATTTATTTTTGAGAGAGAGAAAGAGGGAGAGAATGAGCGTGCACAAGTGGTAGAGAGGGAGACACAGAATCTGAAGCAGGCTCCAGGCTCCGAGCTGTCAGCACAAGGTCCGAAGTGGGGCTTCAACTCAGAACTGCAAGATCATGACCTGAATTGAAGTCTGACACTTAACTGAATGAGCCACCCCAGTACCCCAGCCCAACTACTACTTTTAAACAATTTGTAAAGCTCCCACCTACTTTTATGAAGTGATGACTGAACATTATGAACCTGTTATGGTCACTATGAATTCTTGTTGTAAGAGTGTTGTATGCATGTGTGTGTATGTGCATATATCTGTGTACATGTACTTGTGAGTAAAAATTAACAATAAATGAAAATAAAGATTTTATATCCATGTGAATTTTGTACCAAGGATTTTACCTATTTTTTTATATTTATAAGTATAATATTCCTCTGTAAGATGTTTTAGTATTGACACCTTGATTAAATTCTGACAGCCTAGATCAAAAGTAGGTAAACTTTTCCTGTAAAGTGCCAGGTAATAAATATTTTGGGTTTGTTGGTGGTATGGTGTCTGTTGAAACCCTTCAAATGTGCCATTGTAGTGTAAAAGCAACCATAGACAGTTCATAAACAAATGAATAGGGCTGTGTTACAATAAAACTGTATTTAAAAAATGATGAACTGAATTTGGTTGGCAGGTTATAGTTTTTAGCCTAAATATTTTGTCAACATTGAACACAAATTTATACCGGTTTACAAAACAATGCCAATGCTATTTACTTTTTCAAAATAATGTGCTTCAATAAAGTAATCCTCTGATAAGAAAAAGCCAAACACTGTTTGCTGTTATTATTTACAATAAAATCAATAAGATAGAGAAAAGTAAAATTAGGCTTTTTGAAGGTACAATTTTGAAGGCATTAACTATGTTAGCTTTTGAGGAGAATATGTTTGTACTTGTGGTATTTAGTACCACAGGCAATGATATTGGTAGGTAATAATACCAAAAAATAATAAATAAAATATTTTAGTATTTCTTACCAATATGCTAAACCTTCCATTTTAACTTGAGTAATTGACTACATAAGAAAATAAGGAAAAATGGAACAAATTAGGGTCCAGAGGAAAACAAATAATTTTTCATTACTGTTTATATTGACAAATAACCAAGTCTCAGAGAAGGCAATAAAGTCATACCAACCAATAAATAATCACATTTTGTTCTCTTGACATTTTACCTCAACTACTAAGATAGGAATATGGAACTCTCCAATGGATCTGCCTATTCTCCATTCACCTTTATTAACTTTTGTTTTATTTGTACATTAAAATCTTATATTAGATGCATGCACATTTAAGCTTTTTATGTCTTCTTGATTAATTAATTTTTATTCTTATAAAATGTGCTTATCTATGCCTGATAGCATTGCTTGTTCTTTAGTCTACATTGTTCAATAGTAGGATATGATTCCAGCTTTCTTTTAGTGTTTACATGATATATAGGATATAGAATATTTTTCTATTCTTATACTTTTGACCTCTGTCATCATATTTAAAGTGGATTTCTTATAGATGGCATACAGATAGGTTTTAGACTCTCTACCTAATCTATTTTTTAAATCTAGGTCTTTTAATTAGAATTTTAAACATTTTATATTACTACAGTGGTTGGGTTTACATCTATCATCTTGGTATTTATTTTCTGTTTGTTCTGTCTGTTATTTATTCCTTTTTGTTCTGTTATCTTCTTTTGCATAATTTGAGACTTAAAATTTAATTCCATTTAACTCCTTTATGTTATAACTCTTTGGTTTAAAATGTAGTGGTGGCTGTAGTATTTACAATGTACATCTTTATTTTATTTCATTTTATCTTTAAACAATATTATTCTTTAATGCTTATTATATTTCAATACCTAGCAAAGTATTTGACATATGGTAGGTGGCCAATAAGCATTTCTATAGTCCCCAGGTGGCATTAGGCTTTCTAAATCCATTCATTCTATGTCTTATTCCCCCATCTCATAAATACATTTTCCACAATGAGCTTCTTTCACTAAACTGACATTTTTCTAAATGTTTAACCTAGGACAAGTTACTTGATTGAATCTCATTTTTCCCATTAGAATGGAGACAATAATTCTTACCTCCTTATTTTGCATGAGGATTAAATGGAAAAATATGTAAAATGCTTGGGGCATAGTGGGCACTCACTTAATATGTTTTATTTTCCTCAGGCTTTGACCAAAGAACAGCTTCCTTTTTCACCTAACCTAGACTATTTTAATATAGGTGGAGCTATAATTATGGAGGTTTAATCATATAATTTTAGGGGGCAAATATGTAGTTTGCCTTTGCTTTCCTCTTTATCTTTTTTCCCCCTTTTCCTTGTGCCATCTAGAAACTTTATTCATTTCTCAATTATTAAGCACATAATATGTGCTATTCTCTCTGTATCAGCTATTTAATTCCAAAACAATTACAAGTAGCAACACCAAAGCCTAACCCGTATGTAAAAATAAGAAATCATTTTCATGGGGGCACCTGGTGGCTCAGTTGATTAAGCGTCTGACTTCGGCTCAGGCCATCATCTCCTGGTTAGTGAGTTAGAGCCCTTATTGGGTTCTTTGGTGACAGCTTGGAGCTTGGAGCCCAGAGCCTACTTCAGATTCTGTATCTCACTCTTTCTCTCTCTCTGCCTCTCTCCTCGCTCATGCTCGGTTTTGCTCTCTCTCAAAAATAAATAAACATCTAAAAATAATTTTAAAAATCATTTTTTATGAATCTGGAATAGCTGTGTAGCAAATATGAATTTTGCTGGGTTGGGTGCATAGTCTTCTGGGTTTTGCTCACCTGGATGGGAGTTGGCTGGTTGTTAAGTGATTTAGAATGGCCTCACCTAGACAAACTGGAATAATTCTGTTTTTTAATCCCCAGCAGGTTAGCCTAGGCATTTTCTCATAGTAATTTCAGAATTCAAGAACAAGCAAGCCCAGTCATACAAACACTTTTCTAACCTATGTTTGTGTCACAATTTACTAACATCTCATTGGTCAAAGCTGATCATACCGCCAAGCCTGACAGCAGAGTGGAAGGATACCACAATTTGACATGAAAGGGATATGGGTACCAAAAGGGACAAAGACAAAGATTTCTTAAATCTTACACTCAGTATCAGGTACTACAGACACAAAGTGCAGTGAGATGCCATTCCTGTCTTCAAGGAGCAGAGCTCAGAGTCTACAGCATGAGAGGCACATACAAGTAAACAGGCAAGTGCAGCCATATTTAAAGACGTTTAAATAGAATTTTATACATGGAACAGTGTCAGTACAAAGATTCTCTCTAGGAGGGGAAAGAAAAGAAGAGCTATGAGGAAAAGCTTCATAGAAGTAATGTTTGATATAAGGTTCAAAAGAAGTACACGTTACATGAGAACATCTTATTCCGGCATTTTGAACCAGCTGTCTGGAATTTATTCATCAAAGCAATTGTTCCACAGACCACTAATGAGAAAAAAAAGTGAGAGAAAAGCAAAAATACTATTTAACTCAACTTTTTTTATAATGGTCTCCAGTAATGTTATGACATATCTGGGCTGTTATTTTTAATACAAATGAATAAAATTTTCATGTTTTTTGCATATACTGAGTCATCTCAGTAGGAATGTTTTATTTTTTAGTTTATGAAACATTTATTTTGTGCACTTACAGAGTTTGGGGATTCAGAAATAGCTATTATAAGAGCTTCTGTTATTTTTGTCCCAGTCTCAAATCTAAGAAGTACTAAAAATGTCAAGTGGATTGATGGGAAATGAAAATAAGGAGCTATTTTTGGCTAGATTATGAGGACAGTTTTTAAAATGAAAAGATTCAGATGACAATCAATTCTTTGTAATATTAACATTATGAAGTTTTAGATAATACTCCTCATGTGACAGTAAATATAGTTAATTTAGAGGATAATAACAGTTTATTGAAAACTCATTTAGCCATAGATTTATGGATTTATGTATTTTCAATATTCACAAGTCCTTTCCAATCTCTCAACTAATTGAATGTCTTTCTTGACCATCATCAAAGTACTAATATTTTTATGTAAATAATAAATATGACAGACTACTTTTTTAATGTTTATTTATTTTTGAGAGCGAGAGCATGAGCAGGGAAGGGACAGAAAAAGAGGGAGATACAGAACCCAATCTGAATTAGGCACGCGGCTCTGAGCTGTCAGCACAGAGCCCGACGCAGGTCTTGAACCCACGAACTGTGAGATCATGACCTGAGCCAAAGTTGATTGCTTAACCGACTGAGCCACCCAGCCACCCCTATAACAGACTACTTCTAAAAGCTTACTAGAAAAAATTATTAGTCTCACTGTTACAAAACAAGGTAAAATGTAATTACTCTGCTGCCATTTAATTGCCAAATCTATCCCTACTAGCCATCATTAAATTAGAGAAGTTGTTGCTGGGGCTAACAAATTAGAGAAATATATAACAACAACAACAGCAACAACAACAACAACAACAACAACAAGAAGACAGGAAATTCTAGAATAAAATAATAAAAGACGAAATTCTGGACTAAAAATTGGTATTTACTTGCTGACTGCTATCTAAAGGCCTTGTGCTCATTCGTATATACACTTAACATATGTACATTACATGTATGTATACTATACTAAGCATATAATTGATACTCATGGAATGAATGGATACTGAGCTTTTTGCCTTATTGGATTATCTTATTTAACTGCTTAATGTATGTACTATGTCACTCTACCACAATTTTAAATTCACCAAGAGTAAGGACCATGCACTTTACATATTTTTCTATTTTTCTAGGTTTTAAGTGAAAATCAATAAAAATAATCATATTAAGAATACTTTTACTGGGTGTTATGTGGAAACCTTTGACAATAAACTATTTAAAAAAGGAATACTTTTAGGTAAAATAAAAAGAATAATCCAAGATAGCATCCTATCACAACTTATTTTTGCATATTTATTTTCTGAACCTTGCCCATATAAAAATATTTTTCATGATTGAAATAATTTGGAATATCTAATTTTACATTTTAAGAACTTAATATAATTATTTATATGTTTTAAGTTTTAATAGTGGCACAATATTTTATCCTGCTATGATACCATTAATTTCAGGGGTACCTGGGTGGCTCAGTTGGTTAGCTGGGGGGCTCGTGGTTTCTGTTCAGGTCGTGATCTCATGGTTCATATGAATTCAAGCCCATTTTGGACTCTGCACTATTGGCACAGAGCCTGCTTGGTACTCTCTCTCCCATACTCAAAATAAATAAATAAACTTAAAAATATATGCTGTAATTTTATTTAACATGAATTTGTTGATCACAATATACCTTTATTCCATTGTTTTATATGTAGAATGTTTCCAGTGTTTTCTCTCCTACATAAAGCTGCAGTCAACAATTTCATTTGTATTGTTTATGGCAAATTATGAAATGTCAGCTAAGTGTATATTTTTATGACAAATGTTGCTTGATCAAAGCAATGCATGTCTCTTCTGGTCTTATGATTTTTTAAACCTTGACAGAATGTACTTTATATAGTTATGATCTCTATAGTGCCTAGTGCAGTGAATTGTTCGAATATGTAATAAATATGTATTGCATAGATATGAGGTATCTCACACTATGAGATGAAGAAATAAGATGATAGCAAAGGAAATTATATTAATAATCAAGGGAGGAAAATTCTGTGAAAAACAAAATATTTCAAAGGGATATTTCCAACCATGACAAACACACAGTAATAAAGAAGAATGAGAAAATTTCATTAATAATCACAGAGATATTACAGAAGTGAGATTAGAACAAAAATTTTAATGTACTTAAAGAGCTTAGAACAGTATATGGCATATATCAAATGTTACATAATTGGTATAATAATGAACTAAATTGTATGTTTTAAGTCATTTAGTGCCCTCAAGAGCCCCATCCATGAGGTAGGTATTATATATGTTAATGACATTTTGTAGATGAAACTGAAGCCCAGAGCATTAAGTAACTTATGCTCTATATGTGGTAGGGTCAAAATTCTGAATCCAAAACCATACTTTTAGCAATTGCACTAATATGCTTTAAAAAAAAAAAAGTTGTTGATGAGATAAGTGAAGGAACATCTTAAAAGTAGCATGATACATTAAAAAGTTAGAGCAGAAATAAAGAAAATTTGAAATGCAAATAGAATAGTTTGAGAGGTTTACACCTGATGGTATCAGTCTAAGCAAGGTGGGATGACAATTCTTCTCTAAGTAAACTGAGTAGGTAGAGAATTAGCTAGAAGATTTTAGCTTAAGAAAGAGGAAGAAATCCTGAATATCCATTATGGAGAATGAACCATTGATTTAATTTATTCTTTCACTCATCAAATATTTACTGAAGCTATACTACATGCCACACCTTAAGTGTTGGGGATAAATCAGTAAAACACACACACACACACACACACACACACACAATTTTCTGCTCTCATAAATCTTATATTACAAGGGATAAGTTCTAAAATTAAGAATCAAGTAAATAAATACACACACATACACACATACCACACACAATATGACAATGGTGAAAGTGCTAAAAAGGAAAAAAAAGCAAAAAGTTTAAAGAGTGCCAGTGGTTGTGGTGAAAGTTCTGTTTTATATTGAAGAATCATAGATAAGTCTCTCTGATAAGAATGCTTGGGGGTATGCTTCATATTTACATGGAAGAGGAATGAGACCAATTTGACTGAATGAGTAAAAGGGAGGTAGTAGGAGATGAACTCATAAAAGTGATGTTGAGAGTACAGTGGGTCATGGAGAGCCCTGTACATTATTATAAAGACATTTTACTCTGAGTGAGATTGAAGGTCATTGCAGGGTTTTGAGCAGAGAAGTAACATGATCTTATTTATTATATTTTGATATCACACTGATTGCTATGCAGAGAAGAAGTATGGTGATAGAGGCAGGGTTAGAAGCAGCAACTATTCCAACAACTCAGGCAAAAGAACATGAGAGTTTGAACCAGGATAATGATCGTGGACATGGATGGAAGTGAATGGAATCAGGATATGTTTCAGAGGTAGGGTTGACAAGAACCAGCAGATTGGATTCTGTGAAAGATGAAGAAATAAGTGTAGGATGACAGTTAAATTCTTAATTTAAATAAATAAGTGGATCGCGGCATCATATGCAGAGATGGGAACAAGTGGTGGAGGAACAGAGAGGCACAGATGGAAGCAAGTGGTGGAGGAATAGAGAGGCACAGAATTCAACATTTTCATTTTCCACATTTCATAGTACATAGGGTACTAAGTCTCCATTGTGGGATCTATAAGGATCACTCCAACACAGCAGTAGAGATTATCCACAGAGAGGCATAATATTATACTCACAAGTCCAAGAGAGAGAGAGACAAGATATTTCTAGAAATCCATGAAAAGTCTCCCAAAAGCCCAAAGTCTGGTCTTGACAGACAAGAAGAGAGCAGAGCAAAGACTCCTAGGCAAGTGCCTTTATTGATGGTTATAGGTGGCGAGCTTGTGGCATGTGAGAAACATTCTTGTTGAGTAATGAATGTAACTGAGTCAACATGGAAAGAAAGAAAGACGTAAAATGATGACATCATCATAAGTCTTATTGCTGGAACACACATATTGGAGATAGGTCTCAGAAATTAGCCATAACTCCATAAAAGTTCAAAACAATCAGGGCAAGTACCAATACTTAGAGAGTTGTTGAGACAACAAATAGCAGCTTTATATAAGAGACATACTAAGTTTACAATAGCTATTAGACCTCCATGTAATGGAGTTATAATGTAAGCATTTGGAAATGTGAGTCTGGAATTCAGAACTGAGGTCTTGGGTGAAAATATTAACTTAAGAGCTATCAGTGTATATGTGGTATTTAGAGTCAAAGTATGAGAAGTAAGTGCAGATATAGAAAAAAGATCCAAGAGCTTCTTTACTGATCCCTGGGAAACCCAGTGTTTAGAGTAGGGCTGGGATTGAGGTAAAGCAAGCGAGGCATGCACCCTGGACACAAAATCTGAGAGGACACTAAAAAAAAGTCAGCAATGAAGAAAAAGAGCTTTAGTTCAATATTTTCTTAAATCAGAATAAATGCAAAAATCCTTAATGAACAAAACATCACAATTTTAAGTAAAGATAGTATCAGCATTACTGATTTTTCTCTTTGCTTCAGGTTTCAATGTGTCTTGACAAGACCCCCACTGACAGGTCTGGAAGATGAGGAAGAAAAGACAAAGCAGATTTAATGCTGTCTTCACTTGACTGATTTAAACTATATAGGGACAGACACATATACTGGATCATTTATGCTGTATTGAACAAGGTAAGGTCTATTAGACCAAAGACATAGAAAATCATAAAGTTTATCATTTTGAGGCATTAACAAGTGGATCTGAAGATTGATAAATTTAACGATATAAAAAATTTAAAATATTATGTAGAAAAAGAAAGAAGTAATTGAATCAAGGGACAAATGAAAAACTAGGGGTGGGCAAAATGCAACGTTTGTAGCAAACTTCCAGTTATAAAATAAATAAGTCACAGAGATGAACAATACAGAATAGGGAGTATAGTCAGTAATAAAATAACATTGTATGGTGGCAGATGGTAACCATACTTGTGGCAGTGAATTGCACAACATATAGAATTGTCTAATCACTATGTTGTGCACTTGAAACTAATATAACATTGTATATCAACTATACTTCAATTATAAAAATTTTTTAAATAAGATAACATTTTAAAAATAATAAAAAGTAAAGAGTTCTTATATCAGAAAGGATGTAATCTGTTTTCTGAGTAGAAAAAGATATAAAGGATGGTCACTGGTTGGCTCCATCGGTTAAGTGCTTACTCTTATCTTGGCTTAGGTCATGATCTCACAGTTCATAAAATGGAGCCCTCCATCATGCTCTGTGTTGATGGCAAAGAGCCTGCTTGGGATTCTGTTTCTTCTTTTCCCTGCCCCTATCCCGCTTGTGCACGCATGTGCACGCTTTCTCTCTCAAAATAAATAAATAGACTTAAAAATTGAAATAAAAAAGGTATGGGGTGTGCCAGGATGGGTCAGTCAGTTAAGCAACCAACTTCAGCTCTGGTCATCATATCAAGGTTTTTTAGTTTGAGCCCCGCACGGAGCTCTGTGCTGACAGCTCAGAGCCTGGAGCCTGCTTCAGATTCTGTGTGTGTGTGTGTGTGTGCTTCTCTCTCTGCCCCTCCCCCACTCATGTTCGGTCACTCTGTCTCTCTCTCTCTGTCTCTCAAAAATAAATAAATATTTAGAAAATTAAATAAAAACAGAGTTAAAAAAGAAACATGTATGGAAGAAATTTGAAAATGTGCTGAACCTCCCTTATAGTTTAAGAATGTCCTATCTACACAATGAAATCGCATTTTAAACTACCCAAAAGTCAAAAACTAAACTAAATGAAAACCTAGTATTAGTAAGAGTTGAGGAAACAAAGTTCTGTTGAACATAGTTAATGAAAAGCCAAATTCATGAAATTCTTTGAAGAGCAGCTTAGTTATATCTAACAAAATAGTAAATTCACATACTATTTGATGTACAATCTCCACTAGTATAGATTTAACCTTTGTATTTATTAACCACAATATGGAAAGATATGAGAGCATTAATTTTTGTAACACTTTTATAATGATTAAAAACTTGAAACTCTCAAAGAATTTGTTTGTGTATGTGTATATGTGTGTGTGTGTGCCATAGGGTACATATATACACACAAAGTATCTATACCTATAAACAGTGTATGATATATATATTTACTGTGTGCAATATGTACACACAAATATGGTATATGAAATATATGTGTGTATATAAACATATATAAATACACAAAGAATATAGAATAACAGGTAACCATTAGAAAGGATGAATTAGTTATATATGGATGGATAAAAAAAGTTATAGGGTAACAAAACAAAACTTATTACAGTCTATAGAGTATATTACCATTACCATAAATTAAAACGAATTGCATTATATACATTTAAACTGAGATGAATGTTTAATTTACTCTATGAAAGAATGTGCAAGAAATTTTAAGAGTATTAACCTTAGAAGATCAAAGCTAGAAAGAAGGGAGGCCTTTATTTTTCATTATATCTCTCCATACTGTTTGAAATCTGTATCAATGAACATATAGTAGGTTTTATGAATGTTACAGGTGGTGGAATTATGGGAGTTTTGTTTGTTTGTTTCTAAGATGTAAAAGTAAATATAATTCAAGTTTTAAAAATCTCATAGGTGACAAATTATCTGAGACGCAGATTGAGTGCCATACTTAAGTTAGAAGGAACTACGATGCATGTGTGTCCTACAACTTGGTATATGAAAAATATGAATTTACAAAACTGCTATATTAGTGGATAGGGTTGGTTCTATAATGAATTTACCGTAGATTCATTCAAATAATTATGACAAATTGCTCTGAATTATTTTCTTTTACTTTTTAATTTTTTTATAGTTTATTTTTGAGACAGAGAGAGACAGAGCAGGAGTTGGGGAAGGACGGAGAGATAGGGAGACACAGAATCTGAAACAGGCTCCAGGCTCTGAGATGTCAGCACTGAACCTGACACGTGGCTCAAAACCACAAATGGTGAGATCATGACCTGACCCGAAGTCGGATGCTTAACCAACTGAACCACCCAGGCGCTCCATAATTTTCTTTATAATAATTTAATTTATATGCAGTATTAGATAGTAGATATAAACAATTTTAATTATCCTTGGGATATGTCAATTGCATAAAACAAGGCAAGTAGTAATAGGACATTTCTCCTGAGACAGATTTTCTCTAAAATAATACCTTGTACATAAATAGTGTAGATTTTGTCACTGCATTTTCACCTTGAAACTTAATATCTTTATAAAAAAATTTAAATGTAGTTTTAACATGCCTTCAACATTTATGTCTAGTTTTCCTAATGTCTTAAGATGCCAGGTTCTTTCTTGAAATTACAGTTTAGTCTGGAAGTAAGTCAAGGAATGATCTTACTTATAGAAATATGCTTGATAACTAATTTTATTAAGGATGAACTCAGAAGTTACAGTGCCTCAGATCAAATATCGGGATACCACTTAATATCTGCATGGTGTTGGGTAAGTGACTTAAGATCTGTGTCTCAATTTTCTCAGTTGTAAAATGAAAATAACTGTTCATGACTCACAGGCTTGTTGTGAAGATTAAATGTTTGTCTATGTGAAATGTCTGGAATAGTATGTGACATAAAGTAGAAACTAAATATGATTGATATTGTGGTATTTGCAAAGATATTATATACCCATTGGAATACGTATGGAGCAACTTAGGATAAAAGAGACAAAAATTAGGAGTAAAACATGTATAAAATATATACATAGGACTTTAATAAACTATATTTAAGTTATGTGTTATTGCCACATAAAGTAGACATCAAACTTGGGTGCTAAATTATGGGTGCAGAAGTGTGCCACACTAAATTAGGAGTCAAGAAAAAAAGACTTCAGTCCACTTTGTCACTGTGCCCAAAGCTGTACAGCTTTGTACAGATATCATACTTTCACTGAGCTTGTTTCTTCATCTTTAAAATGAAAGGCATGTGTTATCTTGTAATATGTAATTTAGAGGCTCAAATTTATCATAACCCTTAGGTAGTCATTAGTTGAATAGTGAGTGCAATGCATGAAACTTATTGATAAGATTAGGTCTGGTAATACATTAGCACTGAACAGAAGTTGTGGTGTGTGTGTACACATGCATGCCCGCATTGCTTTGGGGAAAGGGATATGATGGATCAGTGCTTGGAACACTTTTCTTTTACAGTGATATATATGGTAACTTGGAAGTTAAGTCTACCAAATGAATGAAGGATCAAAAATTCAAAACATATGAAAATTCACTTCAGGTCTACACTCTCATTACTTTTAATGAAATATTCACTTCAATTTTTCTCTTCTGTTTTCCAAGTTTATTTGTAGATAAACTTAGCACTTCTCTTATGAAACACTTTTCTTATAAAAGTAAGCAAGCATAGAAGGGCAGTTCATTCTTGTTACACTATATCCAATTTGTCAACAAAGTTGAAGTCTAGATGTATCTCTCCCACATATGAAAAGTATCAGTTTGGGAAACAAAAATAGTAAAAATAAAATTCTACATTGTTAAACAAACTAATTTAACCAGTTCAGCAGATGCAGTTTTCTGGGACAAACTTTTTCTGTATAGATAATCAAGGATCTTGATAGAAAATTAAACAAACAAAGCAGATGTTAATTACACCTTTGAGATTGAACAAGAAAGTAAAGCAAAAACATTAATGAACTCTCCATTGCAAGAAGTTAAAGGGTGTTTTCCAAAGCCTCCCATGCCCTGAACCAGTGTAGTATATCAGGGCAGAGGAAGTGCCATAGCTATAGTAGCAGTACATATTCATGCTATTAATATAATTTACAAACTCAATGAACTTCCTTTTGTATCCTGCATTAAAGGTCATTAGCTGTAAATGTAAAATGATATCAAGCATTTTTTATTAGGCTAATAAGTAAAGGGAGAGTTTACTTTTATATTTCTTTAATTATAACCCCATTGAAAGGAAGGTGGCATAGTGCAATCATCTACTGAGGCCTAAAAAGTCCTATACATTGGGCGAGACAAACTGCATCATCAGTAAGTTTTCTTTCCAAAAACCTCCTCGTCAAATCAAGACTAATATAACTGTGGAACAAGTCCAATTGTACCAACGTTGGCCCAATTATTTACATAAGCTCAACAAGAATAGCAAGTGCTCATGCGGATTGTTTAAAATCAGATTTGCTGGAATCCTTCTAGAGGAAATTCCAGGTTGAACTCTTAGCAGTAGTATCTCTGGGCAAGAAGCCAAGCCACGCATTTTTCAGACAGGCCTCCAATACCTGATGAATTGGGCAAATCCTCTTCACAAGATCCCCAAAATATGTTGAGTTTCTGTGGGAAGCGGCAGCACAGGAGGAGTGACCGGTCGAGCTATAGCTCCTTAGAGGGAATTTCCCTTTCTTGTCAAGGGGAAGCACCCTCCCATAAGTAGAGCAACAGCTCTCGGGACTCTTCCATGCGCCCTGCACACGTGGCCCTGATGTGGTTAAATGCTAAGGTCTGGTCAGCCCCTGACCTTTGAAAACAAGGGTCTACCACAATTCCTCCTCCTTATGCCTTGAGTGTTCTCATCCTTCCATGAGGTCATAGGGAAGTATGCTTTAGTAAGCAGGGTCACAAGGGGGACAGTCTGGAAAATAAGGAACTTGGCCTATTTTTATGCTTTGCTTATTCGACAGTAGCTCCTGTGGTTATTGTATAAAAGCTACAAACTGCTAATAAAGAATGACACTTTTGGTGCAATGGCTCTGAGTGTCCCTCCCGTCCGCTGATTTTCTGTCTCCTCTTTCTTCCTCATTCCCTTACCTCGGGTCTCTTTTCAGATTGTGGCGGCGGGCCGCGACAAGTTTCCTGCACCTGCCAGGAAGTGACCTTCTTTACTTACCTGGAGAGTCCTCTGGGAACTCTGTGAGCAAGGTATCAGGCCAACACTTTCAAGGGGGTTTATGGCTTCCTTTTTCATAAAGTCAACCTTAGTTTATTAACTCTAAAATATGACATTCCAGTCAAAGCCTTAGGAAAATAACTTATTGGACCCATTCAAACAACTATAATTGCCACAAAACGAAGAATACTCATTGAGAGTTTTTGAATGTTACGGGGTTTAGATAGAGAGGAATGATAAATGCCTCAATTTATAAATCCTTTGTTATTTTCTGCACCATAAAACTAAAATAGTGTTTAAGTGCACGGGGCTTGGCCACTCACAGAGAAGGCAACAAAGACTCCAGTATCCTATAATAAACAAGCATAACCTTATGAGCAAGGCAATGCTTGAACTACCTAAGGAATACATTAATCTTTGCCACCATCCTCTGGGGTCCAAACCCTGAAGGCCCTTTACCAATTCAGTAGTCAATATATCATAAGGGACGTTAGGGATTTGTGTATTAAAGGTAGAGGTGACATCAGTTCATAATTGGTGAATGTCTAATGAAGCGTTACCATGAAAGTTTTGCAAATGTTGTTGAATGGAGGCCCAGTTATGTTTAGTATCATTACATTTATGAGGATTGATGCAAAATTGGGTGGTATCCAATCACATTGTAACATAATTTGTTGTTGCAAAGCTGAGACCTGACCCCACAGCCACTGTACTGCCTGCTGCAGATCCTCTACTTGTGATTCAAGTTCCTGATCAATAGTGAACTGTGGGTCCATAGAGTATGTGAGTCTTTTTGCCATTCTTCAACACATTGGTGGTTCTGAATGGAAGTTTGTAAAGCTACGCTGGCAACAGCAGCGGTAGTGGCTATGAGGATGAAGCCGACTATGGTCAGGATGAGTTCTGCAAGGAACCGCTTGGACCTATGATATAATCGTGATAGTACCTGGTAGGATAGGCTACCCAGGGGATTCTTTTGCCAGGGCCGGGTAAGATTTACTGGTAATCAGAGCCCTGTCTGGGCCCATAAAACAATTAGAGATTGATTCTTTAAATCTATGTTCAGAGTAGAATTCAGACAACAATACATTTTACAATTAAAACAGGACAGAAGCCTTTCAGCATCATTAAAAACTACAGTGCCAATGGCCAATACAAACGGCATTTTAACATAGCAGGAAGTGTAGAATGTGTGGTTTCTAGTGAACCAATAGTTTGCCATGGAACATGAGGTGCTGGAGAAATTACCAGAAAAGGTGGCCCATTTTTGTGTAGGAGCTGCCAAATTCCATAGGTCTCACTGCTCAGGCCCCAACCTGGGACGAGAGGGAGCTAAACCTCCCTCATGCCAAGCCATAAGGCCAAAATTACGGATATGAGTAGAGGTATTATAACCTAAACTAAATTGAAGCTGAAGCTGAGTGACGTTAGAGATATAATCATATATCGTGGCATTATAATCCTCTGAACAACTGGTTAGAAATTTTCCATGAGGTCCCCAATTCACCCAAGTATACAGGGAGTTATTAGAAGAAAATATTTTTCCATGAGGGCCACGACATCAGGACAAATGTTTGGGGGCAAACACATAATGTTTATAGGTCATAGCCTGACATATAGGCTCATTGGACCTTCCTGTTGAATGAGTAGTGTTCTCTTCTATAAACTAGAACGTGAGGGCAGTGAGCAGGCCTATAAGGGTCCTGACTGTGAGAGATGGAGGCAAAATATATGCCCATGTCTGCATTTGCATGGGGAGGCACAAAGGTCCATTTCCAATACATAAAGGGGCTATGGAAAACTGGATACACCAGGGCCCCAAGAAGCCGGTGTATAAATGGTATCATTACAATACACATTAGGGCCAATTTCAGTCCATTCCACAGGTCATAGCAGTGGAGGGTGAGGAATATAGGCCCAATAGTTTTGTTTAGCAAGTACTACCAGGGGAGAACAGGAGATAACAGCAATCATATCCAGGAACAATGTTGCAGGGATCAGCCTGGTACCTCTGGTACCCCTGGTACCCCTGGTACCCCTGATGTCTGGTAGTCATCACTATTTGCTTTGCCTTTTGGGTAAGGGACTTCAATTGGCCCCAAGTCGATGGGACAGAAGAGGATTGGCTACATCCATAGTTAGTGTGAGCAAGGGTTACTGTAGGATCGTTTGGAGGTTTAGAAGGAGATGCAGCCAGTCACATTCCTGCAGGGGACAGCTTATTGGAAGAGGCACCATCCAGCACGGAGGGGGATTGTGGCTGGATACATTGGTGGGGCACCCAGACATGTCTGCCATCTGCAGAGAGAAGGGAATAACTAGGACCCACCCAAAAAGGTAGCTGGATGCCAACCATCCCAGTTGTGCAATTTCACAAAAACAGGAATTTTGAGGTGAGAGAATGGGGGTAGTGCAGAGACGTGGCGCTGAGCAAGCGAAACAAGATCTGCAATAGGTGGCAGGTTCAAGAAGTTAATAGCATACAGAACTAGATACAGGGCTGTGGCTAGTGGCATTCCTTTTATCCCCCAAGTATAGTTCCCCCTTTTATTTTTTTACAATTGTAATTTAAGTGTTTGATGAGCATGCTTCATGAGGGCTTGACCCTGAGGGTTGTAAGGAATGCCACACATGGGTTATAGACCATTCCATAGAGAAAGCTGCCATGCTAGTGGAAGTATAAGCCAGTGCATTGCCAGTTTTTATTTTAGTAGGTACCCCCAGAACAGAAAAAGTAGAATACTTTTTCACATGTCAAGTTGTTTCACCTGGGAAAGGGTGAGCCAAAATAAAATCAGAAAAGGTGTCAATTAACACATGTATATACCAGAAACAATCAAAAGGGAGGTAATGGGTAACATCCATTTGCCAAACCTGATTGGGGTCTGTGCCCCTAGGGTTAATTCCAGATGAGCCATGCTGTATATGTAGAAGTTGACATACAGGACAAGAATGAACGATGGCTTGAGCCTGAGAATATGATATTGTAGATGAAGTTGTCCTGCATTGGTATACAGATGAGAAACCACAATGTTTGGTTAATGCATCTGCACAATTATTGCCATATGCAGCTGGTCCGGGAAGCTGAGAATGAGATCAAATGTGAAGTCCAACAACGGTTAAGAGATTGTATACTGTGAACAAAGTTGGTGATGACAGAAGAGGGAGATTGAAATACCTCAGATGGACAATTCACCATGGCATAAGCTTAATGCTTAATATCATTTTTGGAAACCACAGCGATGTTATTTTTAGTAGCATCTGTGAAATCCGTGGGACCTTTAATAGGAGAAGTACTAATGATGTCTTGGGACCACCAGTAATGTTGAAAGAATGAAAGGATTAGCAGGTAAATGATGAGAGAATCGATAATTAGAAATACCTGACATGGGGTGGAGCCAACTGATATCTCCTAATAATTTCAGTTGGACTGTTTGTTGGGTTATCTGATACCCCAAATACTCATAAGGAGTTTGTCTTTGTATCTTGTCAGGTGCAATAACAAGGCCTGCATGTCTCAAATGTGACTCAGCGAAAGATAGAGCTTGTTGAGTAATTTCAGGGTTTCTTCCTGCAAACAGGATGTCGCCCATATAATGGATAATATATAGAGTAGGGAATTGAGTTCTAACAGGAAGCAAAACATGATGTGCAAACATTTGACACATGGAGAATTCATCATACCTTGAGGAAAGACTTCCCAATGAAAGTGCTCTTTAAGAGCTATATTATTAATAGAAGGAAAAGAAAAGGCAAAATGTTGTTTGTCATCTGGGTGCAAAGGAATGGTGTAAAAACGATCTTTCAGATCAATGATAATAAGATATCAATCTTTGGGTATTACATTAGGACTAGGAAGTCCAGGTTGTAATGCCCCCATGGGGATCATAGTATCATTCACTTTCCTTAAATCAATAAGAATTTGCCATTTTCTGGAATTCTTGTTTATGACAAAAATAGGGAAATTCCAAGGTGATTGTGAACGTTCAATATAGCCATCTCTCAATTGTTGTGAAATAATCTCTTTAGTCGCTTGCAATTCCTCTGACGTAAGGGGCCATTGATCTACCCATATCGGGTCATCTGATTTCCCTTGGATTCTTAATGGTGGCAGCCAATGATCAATGGCCCCTAGGAAAAACTCAGTGTAGCTGCCCATTGTCCTAAAAGGTCTCTTCCCCATAATGTATACGGAATTTCTAATATTACGGGTTGCACAAAAGCTTCCTGGTCATCAGGTCCAATGACCTTCAATAACTGTAATGCTTGGAGGGTGGCCAGATCAATGGCTCTAACTCTGGAGACCATGTAAGGAGAAGTCTGAGCAGGCCACGTTTGGGGCTAATCTTTAGCAGTAATAATGGGAATGTCAGCCCCAGTATCCATTAATCCAGTGAATTTTCTGCCTTCTCTGGTAGGAGTTAAAGAAGGCTTTACCTGAATGATGAGTGTGGAGAATTGGGTTGACATACTATTATTCCCAAATCCCCGAGAGCCACGGGCTTGATTGCATGAATTCAATTGTACATGAGGAAGTAAAACCAATTGTGCTCTTTGGTCCCCTGGCTGAAAATGCCAATGCATAGATGTAGTCATAACTACTATTAATTCCTTACTATAATCAGAATCAATAACTCCAGGGCTAACAGTAATGCATTTGGTGTTGAGGCCACTATGCCTTAAAATCAGCCCCATTGTTCCCTCCGGGATAGGGCCATACATTCCTGTAGCAACCCACAGGGGAATAGGAGAGGGGATTAATTTTATGGCATGGGCTGTGGTTAAGTCCAGCCCTGTGTTCCCACGAGTGGTGTGAAGCAAGGAGCTGAGGGTTGGAGGGGTTGTGTCTTTTGAGCCAGTTTTGATTATTTGGGGAGACGGCTATTCCCCCTTGTCCAGTTTCCTGGGTGTGATAAAAGACTACCCTCAACATCAGTTTTTGCCTGATATTGGCTTTTCTAATGTTTTCCTTTTCTGCATCAGGAGACAGAGCTCAGTGGGTACTTGTTTAGGCCTAACAGAAGAAGGCCGCAATATTGGACAGTCTTCTAAAAAGGCCAGTTTGTCCACAGTTATAGCAAGCAGAAGTAGGAGCCTTATGATTTGCAATTCTAATAGCTGTTAGCACACGAGCCTTATGATGTTCAGTGCCAACATTGTGGCAAGCTCGAATGAAATCCATCAAGGAACCCGGATCCTTGATGGGCAATATTAAATATTGGCAATCCTCATTAGCATTTTCATATGATAAAATACGTTTCATTTGTTGCCTGGTTTTTTCCCCAATTACTTGCCTTTCAAGAGCAGTCTCCAATCTTGCTATGAACTCAACATAGGGCTCTGAGGCCTCCTGTAACATTTTTACATAACTTTGCTGGGACTCCACTGAGGGTGTAATTCTGTTCCAGGCTTCCAGGGCTATCTCAGTTACCATTCTCCAGAACTCTGGAGTTTCATTTCAAGCCTGGTCTTGTGGATCGATGAAATGACCCAGTCCAATAATAAGATCAAATCCCCATTGGGACCAAAGTCCTCCCTGAGGATGGTTCTCCTGAACCAATTGGAGAGCCAGCTCAGAATAACAAGATTGCCATTGCAAATATTCTGAGGGAGATAACAAAGTGCAGCAAAGCATCTGCCAATCATATTTAACATATGCAGTCAGCATTTGCTTAGAATAAGGGGAGTGAGGACTATACCTAGTGATAGCCTTTTTTAAAAAGGGCCAAAGTTTCCCATTCCATTCCCACATAATAGGGCTCTTCTATTGCCATACTGCCTGGCAGTACAGTGCAACACAATGAAGAAAAAACAAGAGTAGTACCCAGAGATTGAGCCCTTGGAAATTGATGAAGCAAACAAGAGCACTGAGAAATTAGCATTATTGTCTTTAACTGCTCTGTGAGGGCTTCTACTCGGTGGTCCTTCAAAGAACTCTGATCATCCTCATCTATGCCCTGAACGTCCTTACTTTCAGTCTGCACTGGAAATGGTGGCGATAGTGCCATGGTGCTAGGGTGACTTGGCAGGGGATAACTAGCCAATCTGTCTTTCTCCAGTACTGCATGAGAATGCTCCAAGATATCTTGGTGCTCTATAGGATTGCCTATTTCATATTCATGTAGAGAAGCCACCATAACATCAAAAAGACATTTTCCCCCTGCCGGAATGAGGCCTAAGACAGCTCTAATTAAGGCCCATTCCAGCAAAAAGTCATATGCAATTTTTTCCCCTTTACGTCATGCTCCTTCCACATTACGTTTTACAGGCTCCCATGTTTCCTCATCTAGGGTCCCTTCATCAGGGAACCAAGGATTATGCTCATGAACCACAGAGATACAGTCCTTCAAGTGTGAACGAGCCACATGCACTCCAGTGGTGCAAAACAAATGATGCAGTAAGGAAATAAATGTCCCACCCTTGCTGTGGATGTTCCCCATACCTAGGGTTGCATCTGACTTACCACCAACTGTTCTCTTTGCTCCTGAAAAAGACACATTCTAGGTCCCTGTTCAGGCACCATTTGTGGTAGGTTCTCCTTCATGACGAGGGGTCCTGGGGAGCTGATGAGCGAGATGCGACGACTGTTCCCAAAGTCTGATAGCCAATGGAAACAGGGACATTCCCAAACCCCTAGAATGGGAACATGAAAAAGGGACACTCCTCAATGGATGGTCCCAGAGAGACTGGGCACCGTGGACATCCCTGAGAGAGATAAGACGGACCAAGAGCTGAGGGCTAATGGCCAACATTATTAGAAACAGCATCTTATTTTATACCCTCCTTAGTGCATAGTAAATGTTTAGTCAGCAGTAATGTTTAACAAGAACAATAGATACAGATACAGAGCGGGCAGAACAGGAACAGCTTGCAGCTGTGCGTGGGTATCTCTCTGGTGATGCACCTTCTTGATGCACTTCGCTGATGACCAGGAAGGCTCTGTCCTGCACGTTCTCCTGGGACTTCATGAAGTCCCCTGTTCCCAGCGTTCTGGGAACAGAAGTCCGATCCATGACCAGGGCTACCAAGTTGCATGCCTCCAGAGGGGACAAATCACAGGGAATTGTGGTTTATGTGAACTGAAACCCTGGGAATAAATACAAAAGCTGCATGTATCTTTCTAGAGTTATGCAGCGTGATGATTCTACCATGAGTGTGTAAGCATCTATCTAGCTGATACTCTATTTAGTTCATTGTTTTGTTGTTGTTGTTGTTGTTTAGTTTAGTGATAACACTGTCAAAGCATTAACACTATTTCACTATTTTGGGGTTACCCCTACGCTTTCTTCCAGATTGGTATTGTAGCTAGTTTCCCTAGAAGCCATTAGGAAATGATACCAGAGATCTGCTTCTATCAGTGAGCAGCAATTATTTAAGAACTGTATATAAAAAGAATCTTTAAAAAGTTAATGTATAATTGCTTTTTACTTCCTTTTTACAAGTAGAATTAGTTCCACAATATTTTATAGTGGGAAATATCCAGAAAGAATTTCAATTTTTCCTATTATCAAAATTATTTATAAATGGAGGTTGAGGAAGTTTAATAAGTAATCTGGATCAAGCAACTGCATCCATTTATCCACACATGACTGCAGGTTTTGAGTATATAATGAAACTGAGTCAAATGTGACAGATTGGTGAAGATGGACAAGGCCAGGTGAAAACAGACTTAGGATATATGTAACTGAGAAGAAAATAAATTTCTCAACACCCACAGTGCTATAAATCATGATGAAAAATCCAAAAAAAAAAAGTCTGTGAGTTAGTTTTTCCTTTGTCTCTGGAAAGTTGAAAAATCAAGTACTGTCTTGGGTGCCTCAGTTGCTCATTCAGTTAAGCGTCCAACTCTTGGTTTCACTGTATCTCATGATCTCACAATTTGTTTGAACCCAATGTCAGGATTTGCACTGGCAGCTCAGGGCCTGCTTGAGATTCCCTATCTCCTCTCTCTCTCTCTCTCTCTCCCTCTCTCTCTCTCTCTCTCTCTCTCTCTCTCTCTCTCTCTCTCTCTTCCCTGTGTGTGTGTGTTCTTCTGTTACTCATGTGCTTTTCTCCCCCTCCCTCAAAAATAAGTAAACATTAAAAAATAAAAGAAAATAAAAAAAAATCAAATACTGCATTTCTATATCATTTAGATTTTCTTATACTTTGAGAAAGTATGTAAGTCCTTCCAGCTGAGATATAAAGATGCAGTTGTATAAATTCTTACTTATTGTGTGCGTTCTACATGCCAGATTTTACATTAGGTATTGGCAGGAGCAGTCGAGGCTTTATTATATGCAACAGTGAATAAAATAATCACTATCAATGGTACCACATTTGGCAATTCTTGCTTGTTTTCCAGATATAGGTAGAGGTGGAGTTTGAGCTTTCTGATTTTCTAAATGCTTATTCTGTCTCTCTCCAATCCTCAGTTGGATAGGATTCCTTGCTTTCTTGACACTTTTCCTAGATCTTTCATTGAATAAAAATGTGAATGAGAAATTCCTTCCCATGAGGGTTTGTCCTAGAGCACTGTTTCTATTAAGTGGCATGAGAGGCAAACAAATTCTAAAATAGCCACCTCATAATTTTTGGTGCTGTGTAATACCATTTCCTTGAACGTGAGAAAGATCTATGATTCCCTTCTAAGGCACTGAATATAGCAAAAGTGATGAAATGTCACTCCTATGAATAAATTACATTATATACGACTCCATCTTGTTAGCTGACTTTCTCCCTCTCACTTGCTAGCTTTGAAGAAGCAACTGTCTATGAAATAAGTGGCCATGTTGGAAGCACCTATGTAATAAGGAACTGTAGCTGATCTTTAGGAACCGAGGAAAGCCTCCAGCAAGAAACTGAAATCTTCAGTTGTAAAGCAAGAATATGCATTTTGTCAATAACCAGAGTAAGCTACGACTCAATCTTTCCCTAATGAGATCGCAGCCTAACACTTGGATTGCCACCTAACAAGACTGAAGCAGAGATCCCAGCTAAAACTGTGCCAAAACTTCTAACCTACAAACACTTTGAGAAAATAAATGTGTACTGTTTTAAGCCACTAAGTGTGGTGGTTTGGTTTGCAGCATTAGAAAATTAATGCCCAAAGCTTTTTGAAAGATATTAGAATGTGCCAGTAGTCTACTACTCAGTTATATGATGTGGTCTCATCAGCAAATCCTTCCAACTGAATGGCTTTTTTGAACACCCTGAGTTTGGTCTCGCACAAGTGACCAGCCACTGCCTGGGCTAGCATTAAGGTGAGGCTTCCAATCAGCTGAAATTCATTTTTTATTTAGTTTTATTTATTTGTTTTGAGAGAGAAAGAGAGGGGGACAGAGAGAGAGAGAGAGAGAGAGAGAGAGAGAATCCAACACAGGCCCCTGCCATCACTAAAGAGCTCAACAGGGGGCTTGAACTCACAAACCACATGATCATGACCTGAGCTGAAACCAAGAATCAGACTCCCAAAGAAGGGGGCAGCACTCTAATTGTTAATTTTATTAAACTTCCAGACACTCCATATTGGCACTCTGCTTTCCAACCAACAATTATGATTTGACCTAAACTGTGTCTCTATCATCATTTTTTGTCTTTATCCATTTCCAAATCTTCCCTTTAACTTCAACATTTCTAAAAAGAGGTAGGTATTGGAATGAGTATATGAAAAGGACAAAATAACCTATTCTTTCCGCTTCTAGTCTTTTAACTTCCTCAACATGAAACATTTTGCTGTTCCATAAGCAAGATATTTGATTTGTTTGGGAGGTGGGTGGGTATTCAGTTTCCCAGATAGTATGGCATGCACCCACAAACAGATGATGAGACTCTTACTCAGCACAAATTAGTAAAAAGAATTGAACAAGTGCAAGTGTTTGAAGAACCCTCAGGTTTACTGTTTCAACAATCACATGACCACAGGCAAAATATAAGAACATTGATCTGAGGAGAGTCCTAGAAAAAGTGAAAGCTGAGATTAAATCGTATTTCTTTATAGTAAAATTAACTAAGCCTTTGAAACACAGGAAGAAGTAACAAAATCTTTTTGGTTATATTTTATTATATAACGTAATATTTTATGTAAGCCTGTTCCTTTGAGACTTTTTCAGTATTTTGTGGAATTAATTAGAAAAGTTTTCCAGTACCTCTGAGAGTACTGTCAAGAAATAACTCATTCGAGTAAAAAGGAATAACTTAAAAGATTAAATTACGTAAATTATTAAAATCCTAAATGGGATCTCAACATCCCAATTCTGTCTTTGTTTCCAGCCACAGAATGGGTCTCATTCATTCACAAAAAAATATTCACTACGTTATTTTGAAATTTCGTGAACACAGAATATGTCTTATGTGAATAAAATTTCCATTTTTGATTATATTTTTTCAAATACATTTATACACACTACAGACATGACTGTGTAATATTCCATGTTTTAACTCCATCTGCTACACAGCACCAAACATACCATGGGAATAACCAAATACATGCTGAGTTAAAAACCAGATACTGAATTTAGCTAGGGCTTCTAAACTATATTTTTTCAGATAATAGTGTCTGTGAGATATTAAGTATTATAACTTGAACAAAGTAATTCTGATAGTATTTTACTTTCAAAATAAAACATTTTAATAAAATGGTTGAGCCACTTGTGAATATAGCTTTGGCAGTTCCCCAAAATGTTAAACAATTACCATGTGACCCAGAATTCCACTTCTAGGTATATACACAAGAGAATTGAAAACATATGTTCACACAAATCCTGACACATGAAAGTTCATAACAACATTATTAAAAGTAATCAAAATATGAAAACAACATTATAGTCATCCACTAATTAATGGGTAAACAAAATGTGGTATATGCATAAAATAGCATTTTTGGCAATTAAAAAGAATGAGATACTGATGCATTTCACAACATAGATGTACCTTGAAAACTTTATTCTAAGTGAAAGAAAACAGACACAAATGGCCACATATTTATAATTTCATTCATAAGAAATGCATAGAATGGGAAAATCTAGAAAGAAAGTAGATTAATTACTGTCTAAGGCTGGACCATAGAAGGAATGAAGAAGGACTGCTAACGAATAGGAGGCTTCCTTTTTGGGTAGAATTAGATAGTGGCGATGGTTTCTCAACTATATGAATATACTTTTTAAAAAGCTGAATTATACACTTTAAGCGAAATTTGTAGTATATAGGTATCTCAATAAAACGATTATTTGAAAATTAAATTTTAATATATGAAAGAACAAACATTCAATAGTTATAAAACTGCTAATAGTAGCAACAACTATACAATAATAGAATCTTGAGGTACAATGTAGCATAACAAAATAGTAGAATATCTTATGATTATGGAAAAAAAAGCTTAAGAGACATGTTGATTATCTAGACTTGTCTTATAATTTTAACCTATAAGAAATTAAAAACATTTTAATATAATAAAATTGTTATCAATTATGTAATGTGTTCTAAAGTTTTTAAAAAGCATAAAAGTCCAATTCCAGTATTTTCTATCAACATATGTATAAGAAGTATATTTACTGTGTATTTTAAGCCAAGTGTGCTTATATTCCATGAAATTTCTTTGGTGTTCCATCGATTTATGGAAATACTTTATGGACAATTTTTTAAAGAATGTTCTTTTCCATTCAAAGATGTAGCAACAGAAAATAGGCAATATTTTTTGCAGTGTGCATTCAAGAAATGCTTGTTAAGTAAATTAGGAGGAATTAGCCAAAGTGACCAATTCCATCCTGCACTGTTGCAATAGACCTTGAAGGATTCTGAGACATATTTAGAGTGTGGTAAGAAAAAAACATACAATGGATCTATCCAACAAAGTTTTCCAACCGACAATTGTTATTTGTCCTAAACTGTGAGCTCACATATTTGGCCTATTACTGTGCAAACACCATAAGAAATGAATATCAACTACAAAAAATGATCTCTCTTATGTTCTGGGATCTTTTTATTGGTTATTTCTTGATAAACAAGTGTTTGGAGCACTATTTCCCTAAATTTAGATTCTTCTTAACCCTCCTTCCCACAGGACTAACATCAATGACTTCTACTCTTGTCACCTTGATAAAGGCCGCAGCTTTTTTTGTTAGTGTGAGCTCCCATAAATTACATGTTAATCTTAATGAGGCTATTCTTTGCTTTCTGGTTGCTTAATCCTTCCTATGCAGATCCAGAGATAGCTGCTCTGGTCCATCCAGGCTTCATTTAAATACCTGGCAAGACAGAACTGTAATTGTGAACAGAGAAATA
Organism: Helogale parvula; assembly: GCA_004023845.1. Classification (NCBI taxonomy): domain Eukaryota; kingdom Metazoa; phylum Chordata; class Mammalia; order Carnivora; family Herpestidae; genus Helogale; species Helogale parvula. The sequence continues at coordinate 5,530 of PJEM01003406.1, read as the reverse complement.
CCCACTGCTTATTTAAAAGAGGTTTAACTGTTATTGTGAACTCCACAGATAAATTCAAATAAGTATAAAGTAGTGGCTGGGGGCAGGGAGAGAGGAGAGGAGGTAAGGTACATTTATGGAGGTATTCAAAATTGTAAATCCAAATTTGCTGACAATATTATTTGAAAAGATTATTTGAACAAGAAAGGCATGATATGCCAGTGTGCCTATCTCTTTAGTTTAATTATACTTCATTTACAAAAAATGTAAAAAGCAGAGATGTTAATAAAAATCATAAAATGGGATGCATTGATCCCAATTGTGTGTGTGTGTGTGTGTGTGCGTGTGTGTATGCAATATCTACTTTTCTCAGCACTGGCAATAATACATGTTCGTTGTCTTCTCTTCAATGGTAAGCTTGCTTTTTCAATATGTTTTAGTTGAACAGTCACTGCATCCTAATTAGTCTTCTGGACAAAAAGATAGGGCATCATTCCAAATGGAATTAAAAGTTTTAAATAAAATACTTTTCTTTCATTGTAGCACTTTATATCAGGTGGCACAAGAGAAGACTTCACCACATGACTATATTTACTCCACTTTGAATAATGTATTCAGTCTTCTAGGCCTGTGGGCTTTTATTTATTTAATACCGTCACAAAATACTAAGACAGAGTTTCTGCTGAAAAGTTAAGTTCCTATCTTAGTTTTCAAGTGGGTTTTACCCATCTGGACTAATCTTTTTTTGTATAAGATATGGATAGCTACTTTACAAAGAAAATCAAGGTAACGTTGCTGCATTTCTGTTGAAATTGTTCTTATCAATCCACTCTCCCAAACTAAATGAACATTTAAGCTGATATATATAATATTGCTTGCAGAAATTTATTATCTTATTATTACTATAGCTTCCATGAGACTTTCTAAATGTATTATCAAATAATCATCATGTTTCTTTAATTAAAATTGGTTAGTTGAAACTTTATTTTTAAAGTTTTTTATTTACATTACAATTTGTTAACATAGAGTGCAATATTAGTTTCAAGTATACAATATACTTGAATATATTTAACACTTTCATACATTAATTGATAATCATAACAAGTGCACTCCTTAATCTCTATCACTGATTTCACTCATCTCTGCACCCAACTTACCTCTAGTCACCACCAGTTTGTTCTCTATAGTTAAGAGTCTTTTTCTTGGTTTACCTCTCTCTTTATTTTACCCTTTGCTTCTTTGTTTCCTTTCTTTTAAAAAAAATATTGAGGGGAGCGGCAAGATGACCGAGAGGTAAGGAGCCCCATTACCTCCCTGCACCCACAATTATCAAACTGAGAAGAATTAAAAAGCCACAGCTTTCTGATCTTCAAGAATGGAGGTGTGTGGACAGATCCCTTATCTACAGCAGTCTCATGGTTGCCTGAATGAGTGAGTGTGAACTGGGACCAGAGACTTTAGGGGAGGGAGCGCCGGGCCAGGAGACAAAGCTCCAGGAGGTTTGACGCTGGGCCCTCTGGCAGACAGAGCCAGGGGAGAACTGTGAATTCACAATCTCCCTATTCGATCCCAACCAGAAAGCTGCCTGCTTGCAGGAGATTTTAACTGTGGTGGCAATATTGAGTGTGCAAGCAAGGACTTAGAAACCGGGCAGAACTTAAAAACCAGAAACAATTAGATACGCCTGAGGCACAAGAAGGTTGGACTCCAGAGAGTGGCTGGCAAAGCATGAGGGGGGTTTGGAGTGCCTGTCGCCATTCTTCTCCTCACATCCACCAAGGCAAGACCTCAGAGAGCAACTCTTCAGACTCTACACACCTACACCAAGCCACGCCCACCTGCGCTGGAGACCTGCTGTGCTTTTGCTTATTATAGTTAACGGGGTTTTTTTTCTTAATATTTTTACTTTTTAATTTGCCCACTGTCTTCTCTTTACTATCTTCCTATTCCCTTCTTTTCTCTCATTCCCCCTGGAATATGGGAAAGACCAACAATTAGGCAATGCTGTGCTTAGATCAACTCTTACCATCCAGAGAGTTTTTCCTTTATTCAATCCTTATCTCCCCCAACCCCCACTGCAGATATTAAGCCCTCAGACTGTCCTTTATCCCTGACTGTTGCTGCCCCCCCACTACATGCCTGCTTTTTTTTCTTTCTCTTTTTGTTTTTTTTTTCTTTTCTATTTTTCCCCTCTCTTTTCTTTCCAGTTCCTTTTATTCTTTCCCCTTTAGGTTTGCTTCTTTATCAGTACATTTGTGTGTTTGTGTTCTCTGCGTGTTTGTCTGTCTGTTTTCGTTTTCAGGGGTACCTCAAGAAACAACCCAAAGCACTCATAGTGGAAAATCCCAAATTTTGCTGAGTAGGGAAATAATTTAATCAGACACATAACAAGAGAAACCGAAAGACATCATTAAAAGAACATATCTTGAAACAACAGACCCTAGACACTCAAAGAGACTCCCGCTATAGAGGAGTACTAATAAACAAACAGTGCAGAATGAGCTTTTAAAACTGACAAGAGACAAAAAGCTAGCCAAAATGATGAAACGAAAGAACTTTTCTCCAAAGAAACTCCAGGAAGTAATCACAGCTACAGAACTGCTCAAAACAGACACAAGCAGCATAACTCAACGAGAACTTAGAATGATTATCATAAAATTAATTTCTGGGCTTGAAAAAACATAGAAGCTATCAAAGATATTGATACAAAGACTAGAACCTTCAAAATCGCTGTGACAAGTTAGAAAAAGCTATAAATGAGATGAATAATAAGATGGAGGCTACCAATGCACGTATTGAAGAAGCAGAGAGGAGAATAAGTGAATTAGAAAACAAAGTTATAGCAAAAGAGGAGGCCGAGAAAAAGAGAGAGAAAATGATTCAGGAGCACAAAAGGAGAATCAGAGACCTGAATGATACAATCAAACGGAACAATGTCTGTATCACAGGAGTTCCTGAAGAGGAAGACAAAGACACAGTGCTTGAAGGCATGCTAGAACAAATTATACACGAAAATTTCCCTTTTCCGGGGAAAGAGAAGGACATTGAAATTCAGGAGACATACTGAACTCCCCAAAGACATAAGGTAAACCGACCTTCAGCACAGCATATCATAGGCAAAGTGAAACCTATCAGAGTGGTTAAAGACTTATCTACCGAAACTTGGCAGGTCAGAAAGGAATGGCAAGAAGTCCTCAATGTGATAAACAGGAAGAATATGCAACCAAGAACTCTTTATCCAGCAAACCTGTCACTGAAAATTGAAGAAGAGATAAAGGTTTTCCCAAATAAACAAAACTTGAGAGAATTAATCACAGCCAAACAAGCCCTACAAGAAATCTTAAGAGGGACTCTATGACAGAAATGTAGCAAGGAATAATGGTACCAAAGACCTCACTACAATCATGCACTCGACAGGGAACAGAATGAATCTAAACCCGTATTTTCCAATAATAACACTGAATGTCAATGGACTGAATGCTCCAACCAAGCAACACAGGGTAGCAGAATGGATTAAAAAAACAAAATCCATCTATTTGCTGTCTACAAGAGACTCATTTTAGACCTGAAGACACCTTCATTTTGAAAGTAAGGGGATGGAGAAATATCTAGCATGCTACTGGAAGCGAAAAGAAAGCCATAGTAGCCATACTTATATCAGACAAACTGGACTTCAAAGTAAAGACAGTCAGAAAAGATGAAGAAGGACACTATATAATAAATACAGGGTCTCTCCATCAGGAAGAACTAGCAATTATAAACATCTATGTACTTAATTCGGGAACACCCAAATACATAAAACAATTAATCCCAGGCAGAAACAATCTTATTGATAAGAATGTGCTAATTGCAGAGGACTTTAATACCCCACTGACAACAATCCATAAGTCAACCAGACAAAAAATCACTAAAGAAACAATGGACCTGACTGGCACACTGATGCAGATGGAATTAATAGACACATTTAGAATTCTGCATCCTGACACTAAGGAATTCACTTTCTTCTCAAGTGCACATGGCACCTTCTCCAAGATTGATCACATACTGGGTCATAAAACAGCCCTCCATAAATACAAAAGAATTGAGATCATGCCATGCACACTTTCAGATCACAATGCTGTGAAACTCAAAATCAACCACAGGGAGAAGCCTGGAAAATCTCCAAAAATGTGGAAGTTAAAAACTACACTACTGAAGAATGATTGGGCCAATCAGGCAATTAGAGAAGAAATATAAAAATATATGAGATGAATGAAAATGAGAATACAACAATTCAAACTCTCTGGGATGCAGCAAAGGTAGTCTTAAGAGGAAAGTTCATTGCAATCCAGGACTTTTTCAACAAACTAGAAAAAGCACAAACTGAAAACCTAACAGAGCACCTAAGGAAACTAGAAAGGAAGCAGCAAGAACACCCCAAACCCAGCAAAAGAAAAAAAATAATAAAGATCAGAGCAGAATTAAGTAGGATAGAATCCACAAAAACAATTGAACAGATAAATGAAATAAAGAGGGATTTTTTTGTGAAAAAATAACCAAAATTGATAAACCTCTAGCTAGGCTCCTTATAATGAAAAGAGAGAACACTCAAATAGACAAATTTATGAAGGAAAATGGATCTATTACAACAGATTCTTCAGAAATATAAACAATCATCAGAGATTACTATGAAAAATTATATGCCAACAAACTGGAAAATCTAGAAGAAATGGACAAATTTCTAAACACATGCACTACCAAAATTCAAATAGGAAGAGATAGAACATCTGAACAGACACATAACAATGGAAGAAATCATATCTGTTATCAAAAATCTCCGAAGGAATAAAAGCTCAGGGCCAGGGGAATTCTACCAGACGTTTAAAGCAGAGATAACGCCGATCCTTCTTAAGGTATTCCAAAAAATAGAAATGGAAGGAAGACAACCGGACTCATTCTATGCAGCACATATCACTCTGATTCCTAAGCCAGGCAGATACTCAACAAGAAAAGAGAACTACAGGCCAATATCCTTAATGAATACAGATGCAAAAATACTCAACAAGATACTAGCAAATTGAATTCAACAGCATATAAAAAGAATTATCCATTATGATCAAGTGGGATTCATTCCTGGGTTACAAGGTTGGTCAGTATTCACAAATCCATTAATGTGGTACTTCACATCAACAAAACAAAAGAAAAAATAAAATAATCCTGTATATAGATGCTGAAAAAGCATTTGACAAAATTCAACATCTTCTCTTAATAATAATCCTCAAGGTGTCATGCTAAGCGAAATAAGTCAGGCAGAGAAGGATAGATACCATATGTCTGCATTCATAGGTCTAACAGGACAGACCTGGCAGGGGCCCATGGGGAGAGGAAGGGGGAAAGAGAGCGGGGATGAGTGAGGGACACAGATCAAGGGAGACTACTGAATACTGGAGACGAACCATGGACTGAAGGGGGAGGGGGGGAAGGGGGTGATGGTCATGGTGGGGGGCACTTGAGGGGAGAAGCACTGGGTGTTATATGGAAACTAATTTGACAATAAACTATTAAAAAATAA